>JABUIW010000056.1:6737450-6807579 GCA_013363375.1 Menidia beryllina
AGAAAGAAAGAAAGAAAGAAAGAAAGAAAGAAAGAAAGAAAGAAAGAAAGAAAGAAAGAAAGAAAGAAAACACAAAGCTCATAAAACAATGGTCAACTGTTTTTGACGTTAGCAGACTATTAATTGGAGAGCTGGGGTATGCTGTCTGCAAGTTAAAGAGATATGGCCAATTAAAGGCGCTGGAGACGCGCAGGGGGAAAAAAGTCTTGTGAAATCAAAGCGAAGAGTCCTTTCCTGTAAGCAGGGCTCATTTTATGGTGTTTATATTATTCTTTAAACGCAATCAACGACTTAAACAGAACTATGACTAAATGTCTGCGAGCTAAAATCTACTGGAGTAGTATTTCCAGTGAGCGCATCTTGTGTGCCTTCGAGTGATTTGTGTTTTTGCGGCCAGAGCTGGATTTGACACTTGCCGCCCGGTTATTGTGACAGAGCCGCTGAGGGGATTTGGTAAGCAGAGGAGAAGGACGGCAGCAAGCCAGCAGAGGAGGCAGAGAAGGAGCAGGAGGGGGGCTGCTTTCCTTACTGTCAGCTTCTTTCTTGATGATGTCTCGGGGTTTTTAGAAACTGCGTCTCTGACTCGACGGCGCCACTCAGCCGCCCCCTCTCGACTGCGCAGAATGAGGCACTTTGGGAAACAGTAACCCTTTCAGGCTCTGCCCGGAGAGTATTTTAGAAGCGTGTGAAAGGCAATACGCCGCCCTGGCTCCAGCCAGTTAGGTGCGCACCTTTTAGAAACAGACCTTGCCAGTCAGTTACATCTCTGGTTCTCAACGTGGGGTTCGGGGACCTCCGGGGGGTCTTTGATTAAAGTGCGGAAGTTCATCGCATAACTGTGTCACAGAAATGTCATCCAAGTCTGTAATTTCCAATATTATGACTTTGTCAAGCATTTCATCCACTGTCAACCTCTGAGAGTACCAGATGTTCTTTATCAGCCAGAATTGCTCAGTGGGCTGCCAAGGAGTGTTTAATCTGTTTGTATTTACATCAAATAAAATGTTGAGATGCACACGAGCATGCAAGTAAATGGAGTAAATATCCACACTGATCTTCTAACCATGGTTATTTAAAAGTCCATCTGAAGTTCCTTGTCCACTGTACTATTCACTAAATGAATCATCTTCTAAAAATACACACAGAATAATATTGAGGTTTCTAATATGGCAGATTTTAGTTTCTAAACAAATGACAATACACTAATATTAACGTGATGTAAATTCACGGTCCTCATGACAACAGACATACCATTGACTGACAAATTTAATGGGTAAGAATTAGGGGGACAGACTATATCAGGGCAATAAGCATTAATGTCATTTATCCCATAAAAATGTCAAGACGCTGCTGACCTTCACCCTGTCAGGCGCTCTGCGTCATTCTTATCTGTCACAGCGGATCTGCGCATTCATGCTCATTAATCATCTTTGGGTGCTTCGTGAGCATCACAAATCTGCTCGACTTGAAGATAAATCACAGTTTTTACTGCTGTAAGGAGGGTTAAATAAAGGCCCGGAGACCATTTAGACGGGGATGGTAGGGCAGAAGAGGGCTAACATTACCCAGCATGGAAGCTGATGATTCTGTGTCTCTGGATGATTGTCAATTAATATGATGGATGGTCTGATTAGGAGTGAGTGGGAAGCACTCGGTTGGTGTGGGGGGTGAAGGGTCTGCAGAGGCTTTCACCTGAGAGAACATGGAGGAGAAATCCATACCTTCTAAGACGGTAGATGTGCAGGCAAAAGTGCATGCTGGTTGCATGCATGCACGGGGACATGTGTGGATGGTGCTGTGGGCTGACAGACCCACAGAGATGGAGACAAGGGTCTGCGGCTGAGAGGAAGGCCCAAAACCCCACACTTGTAAAAGCCAGCGAGTCAGCACTGGTGAGGTTATTGATGATGACAGGGTATTAGATTGAGCACTGAAGGGAGGGAGAGCACACACACACATACATGCGCATAGGAACAGTCACCACAGATGATACCCATCATTCCATTACACCGAGCCAACCCAAACTTGTGGTGTCTGGGGAGCTGTGTGTGTGTGCTTGTATGTATGCATGTGTACACTACACGGTACACCATTCATGGGTGTCAGGTATTCATTTGCATGATATAGGAAGCATGACTTGTGTGAGCTTTTGTAGTGATAGTATGCACGTTCTGGAGAAGAGTTGCAGACACAACAAATTTGGATGAGCATGGGAACAAATGCACTAATCTGGCAGGTAAAACTGTGTTTTAGGGTTGTTCCCTGTAAGAACTTTTCAGCTCTATGATTCTAAATCAAGCGCAGCAGCTCAGTGTGTGTCACCTGTACATCACTGTAAGAGCCAGCAAATCCGTCCTGGAGTCAGCAGCAGCAGGCTCAGAATTCATAAGATGCCATTAGATCAACACGGAGGCCGTCAGCTAACAGCAGGCGACTGTGGTCAAATGGCGTGTGATTGTAATCAAACTGCAGTTGCTGCTAATAGATCGTACTTGTGATAATCACTTAGGTAGGTTATCTTACCAATGTCTGAGAGTCACGAGTGCACTTATCAGTCGTACTAGTAAAACGACTTAGTTGGTTATCTTGGCATTTAGTCACAAATGAAAAAAGTACATATGGTGAACTCACAGACAACAACAGTTTATCGTTCCAAGTTAATTCCTGATGATGTAGCAGAGGGTTGATAAGGAGCCTCAACATCCCACCGTCATCTTCATGCACACATGTGTATCTTTTCCATCCTCTGGAACTCAGTGCATCTAATTAAACATACTGATTCACTAATGAAGACAATTGATCTCATTACACAAAGGTGCTTTGTTAAAGTAATAATCAGATAAATATCATCACTTTGATGGGATTTGCATCCTCAGCGCTCTCTTCAAAACACACAGCCGTTAAAAAGCATGTAGCATGGTCCAAGTTCCTCTATATGCTCCTGGGCTGCTACCAGTTTAATGAGACACAGTGTCAGAGTCACATTTCTGCAGTCATGCTTAGTGATTACTCAGTTTAACTCTTGTTAGATGTAACAGATATTATAAGACCAAAGTAAGGGCTAAAAATAGAGCTGTGGGTGGCGTTGCAATCTCAGGGCTAGGAATAGTGCATATTAGGAGCTCTGTTTCCATGGTTACTCCCCCCCTTCTCTTTGCCTGTGCAGGTCTGGAATTCTTTAAATGGTCGTTATCAGCTGTAATGTTTGTGTCTCTTTTACAGTGGCTCAACTTTAGTTTTTATAGTGTTGATCCTCCTGGCTCAGGTGAGGGTAGCAAGCAACATAGAGGGTACCACGAACCCACAGCTGCACAACACACACTTTGTGCACACACAGTCTCAAGACAGACATAACTGAACAGCACCCAGTGCGTTTCCACAAAAACAATTCATGCTCCTGATAAATTATAATTTCTGGTCATGATAGTGACACACAAACTGAACTAAATGCAGTTCGTTGAAATGAATTCTCAACTTGTGCTTGATTAGACAAACACACATGTGGACATAAGAACACTCCCATTAGAAAGTCTTTTTTTTGTTATATCCCTCTAACCATCTCAGCTCACTGATTAATGCTTCACTCCTAATATGCACACATGTCCACAATGACACACACACACACACACACACACAACCACACATGCAGATATACCTCCCCCTCACAGTCTGTCCATTCGCTGTCTCCCAGCTCCCCTCTGTGTGCCTAGATGGCATGCTGAGAATGTTTACTTTCACCACAGTGTGTATTTACAGAGTCTAATAGTTTTTTAGGCCGCAATGGCGCCTCACTTCGAAACATGTGTACAACCCACCTAACTTTCCAAACACTCACACACACACAGAAAACATACATCACTCTTACCAAACAACAAATCAAACCTCTAGTATTTTTTTGGGGGGGTAGAGGGTTCTAATAAAACCAGGTGACAGGGGGAGGCTGCTACACCAGAATGGGATGTTACCTTCTCTGAGATCAGAATGAATGGAGATGAAGCTAAGAATAGGCCAAGTGAGAGTGTGTTTGCTAGGAGAGACTGAATGAATCGCTTGCAGTGAATGGACACATAGTATCTTGAATAGTCATGTGTGATATGCTGTGGCTTGAAAGATACATGGGTGGCTGAAGATGATGTGAAAATTGGACCAAAAAGATTGTGCAGATAAGCTGCATCATGCTGATAGTTCTCATTCAATTAAATAGCAACGTAAAAGTGTAAGAGCACAGCCCTCAGAAACCCATTGACAACTTAAGTTTTTTTGGTGGCTACCAACGGCGAGACTGTTTTGATCTTAGATGCAGTCTCATATACCTGGCCTGAGACACCAGTGCATTTTGTACTTTAAAAAGATCAGCTAATTCTAAATTTAACTATGAATGGGAATCCAAGCATATTTTTAAATAGATTAAGGTCAGGGGCATGGGTGATAATGTGCTGCTTTATGCTAGTGAACTCAGTTTCTAAGCTTTTCAATTTGAAATCCTGCCTTTCATTGTCTCATAGGGTTTAAGCTGATCCCCAGTTTGAACAACCCGTGTATTTATTATTTCACAATGTGTCAAAGTGGGTGAAAGGTTTGGTCTGCAGTGGACCTATTTATAACTCAGAATGTTTTACTTCACTGCTATTCTGTGGTTATACATGCAGAATAAGTCATGTTTTTGGATGGCAAACATGTTCTCGCAATGCTTGTTTGGTATCACAGATTATTTTTAAATGAAAGGAAATTATGTCAAACTCATTGAATGTGTTGAACTCGGTTCTGGATGTTCTAATGTTATGTTTCTATTGTTGAAGTTTTAACTGGACCTAGGATGCAACAATCAGATTAACAACGACCCTTCTCATAAGATTTAGTTGAGCTTATTGTAGTGTCCACCACAGACTTGTGTCTACTATTTAAATGGATTCCTGGAGACAACAGCTAAGAAAAACTGCTTTTCAGTACTGTGCACTATTTTCCACAATTCTCTGCAACTCAATTGAATCAATAATGTTACCACATTCTGTGTATGATAAAAACCTGAAATTATGGCTTTCTAGCAAAGCACTATGTTATTGACTTGCTAGGAGTTCATTATTTCTGACATGTTCCACTGTATATAATTTTTTTCATTTTCCAAAACTTTTCTCCAGCTCAATACAAAACTAGCATTAAACTAAAAAAGAACTAATGTTTTACCCTATTTCAACTTACTCAAATTCTCCAGCTGAAAACCCCTGAAACATCTAAACATGTTGGTGTCCAGGGTCTGAGTATCAAATACATTTTTCCATTGACAAACACCATTATAAGGATGAGGCAGATGAAGTAGTAGGACAGAACCAGCATTTAAAGTTGAGTATAAGACACTCAGGGCATTGTTTTAGTTCCATTCTCTGATCAGACAAAGAGTGCGAAGGGGAACTAAACAGGTGAAAATAATTGGCTGTATTTTCCCCACTGGGCTCCAATGTACGACTTAGGCTGCTGAACCTGATGGCCTGACGCCCGCCTGTCTGTCGTATTCAGCTGAGGTGGTCTATTCAGAGTTAGGGACCAAGGGACACACAGCCTATGGGGTGTGGACGTACGTGTGTGTGTGCTCATGTGTGGTGGTAAGGGGGAGGGAGGAGGCCGAGTGAGCATTAGAGAATGCCTGGTGATGGGTTACCGAAAACAGAGCACCAGGGGACAATAGGACCCAGGACATTCCTGACATAACCCCAACACACCGGGGAGGAAGTGGAAGGGGGATTTATTGGTGTCAACGGCCCCTTGCCCTGAGAAGAGGAACGGGTGCCTCTTTTGTCCCCTCTGGCGTTGGAGATGGACTGAATCGAGACGCCTTGCACAGAGAGGACGCCTCTAAACACATACACACATAATCACTCCTTTGAAAAAAGAACCACCAATTAGGGAATGGACATATACAGCTATGGAGGTTAGGACTCAAAGGGGGCAGGTTTTTGTGTGTCTGTGAGTCTGTGAGTGTGTTGTTGCATGCCTGCCTGTATGCACTTCTCAATAGAGTCTGATTGTAAAGGGAGAGCCAAATAGGATGCTTTTCAGCTCATGGTGCACACGGCTTGACCCCATGGGAACACTGCTACGAACTTGTTGGAATCAGAGACCATTTAGTCTCATTTAGCAATGGCTCATGTTACACTGAAAGAGACCACAACGAATAAGACAATGCCAGACTCAGGTAATTTGCTAGACTATTGTGAAGTCAGTTTCTGTCAGTGCATCTTAAGAGTTTGTACAGACACTGGAGAAGAAGCTATCCTTTACACTAAACGACAAACTACACAATCACAATCCATACCAGACATTTTGAAAATTTGTTTGAGAATGCCTGTCATATCAAACAATATGGCCAATTAATATTACTGACTGCAAAGAAGACATGCAGTTATGGGTTGGCTGGTTTGGATTGCTGTGTAATTGCTCACACTGAGTCACTAGCTCATGCAAATAATACTGCAGATAAATGCCAGATAATTACCTACTACCTACTAGAGGAAATATTTTCTCCACTGAAGATTAAGTTTTACAGAAATATCAACACCGCATTGAATAGAAAATCTTGAATGATGCTAAAGGAGAAAATATTGAAAAACTTGCTAAAACTGTTTAATAAAAACTTTAAGGTATTTAGTCCTGTCTTACCACATATACAAACAGGTTGACACGCCATTGTAGTGGTCAGCAGCAATGGGGCACCTGGAATCACTGGTTTTAGTTGCCTTTGCCAGTTGTCACTTTCTCTGACCTGCTGTTGCTGCAGGTAGAGGAACCAGACTAACACTGTCATCTAGTGGTGACATTATTGTGTTATCTGTGTCTGTAAAGTGGATGTAATTAGGGCTTGTAAAGCAGCAGGCCCATGTTGCAGTGATGCTGTCCTTTAGAGATTTCCGAGGTTTGGGAAGCTTGTTACAACATGTTCACATGAACTAGAAATGAAGTTGGCTTTTACTCAGTGAGCACACGGGACTCTTTAGAGGCCTACTGATTTGCATACAAGTCCATAATATTGTTCAAATGCCATACTGCAGTGTTGCTCTGACCAGAAATCTGAGAAATATTACAGTGAATTACAATGTTGTTTACCATTCACTCATTTAAACAATCTCTTTTCTGGCTTTAGCATGTGCTGTGAACCTCTCAGTCTTACTTCACTGTAAGTATATAAGCACAGTTTATTCACTGAATCATATGACAGCATATCACCAGTAGACTTGGAATTTTTCTGCATATTATTTCAGATTTATTAGGCTGTTATTTACTATGATGCTTGACTTTAACCTCCTCTATCATCTACTTCCAACTCACTGGATTACAACTAATTTAAAAAAAAAGCTCTGTAGCCTTGGGTGGCATTGATGGAGTTGCACAATTTATTAGTTAATCAGTAAGACAGTGCCAGATTCGGGTTCTCGTGAATATCAGGGGGGTATGAGAACCAGGGCATAAGCTTTCATTAGAGACTTTTGACTCTTTGAGTCTCCCTACATCTTCAGAACACACATAGAGTTCAAATGGGAACTCCCAAATGCTTCCAGCTGGCAACACTTTGAGATAATGATGCTGGATTCCACACAAATGAAGGGTCTAAATACCACCAGAGAGGCACCTGAAACCCCTTCTTAATGCAAAGACATGCAAACATGAATGTAAAAGCATGCACATGTGCTTCAAAGCAATATTTTTGCCTCAGCAGGTTAATCATATAGGCATAACACACACCCACAGTGGTAAAGCTAATTTCCCATCATCATTCTTAACAGTCAATACAGTCAAAGCTAAGATACAAACCCCCAAATAATCCCCCATAAAATCAACTGCAATGCCCTCAGGGCAACAAAACTCCTGAGTATTCAGACATCGAGATTGAGTTACGACAGATTCCATGGCCTCAAGCTATCATCTAATAACTTTCTGTGGTTGAATCATCATTGAGAGATGGAACGAGTCCACCATCAGTGATGGGGTGTCATTTAGATGGATGGGGCAATAATATCAGAAGAGCTATTGATGATAGTTTGCCTTCTTCAGTGCTCATTTGTTGATGCTGCACACAAAAACACAATAGCAGTGGGTGCAAAAAACACACAAACGTGTAGAGCACAAGGACATGCTGCTACTATACTAGTGAAAGTCTAGCAGAGTCCTGAACAAGAATGCTTAATACAATGCATAAAAAACTTGCCAAGATGATGTCTTGACTTCAAACAAATTGGCAGAGGGAAAGTTAACACACTGGGTTCCCCAAATGGCTGTTATTAGAGGCTAAGAGGCCCTCAAGCTGTTTATTCTCAAAAGATATCTCAATGTCTTTTGAAGTACTTTTGGTTCTGTGTTTTTTGCCATTACTCATGACCTCCTTTTCACATTTTTCCCAATAGTCTTACACGATCTCCTCCCAGCCAACCTCTTCTGCCCTTTCTCTCTTTCCCATCCATCCTTTACAGTTTCTTTCTTTCTTGTCTTTGGTTGAGGGGTGAGAAGGAGTGGGCTGTTCTGTCATGCTTCTATGCTTGGTTCACTGCTCTGCCAGTGACAGCATATGAATATGTAATGTAAAGTACTGCATTCCACTTTGGAGATCTTTGTGTGATGACCTAAAGGTCAGAGGCTATTCTTTGAAAGGTAAATTTAAAAGAATGTCACAACATGAATCAGCTTCTCTTGTTGAAAATGTCAATTATTGCAATGTCTGAAAATAAATATTATTTTATCACTCAAATATTTATCCTGTGATATACCAATGCTGTGACAGAATCCATTTCATTCATATGAAATTTCCTGAAGGATTACAGAAATGCAACAGTTTTATTATTAATATAGTTATTATGATACTGAGGAACCTTTGGCCAAAAGCTTTCATATTGCAGCATATTACACGTGGTGCTTCCAGGTCCCTGTGAAAAGCAGCCATGCAGCTATAAAACAGCAGATATGGGAAGAAATAGGCAAACGTGGAAGTGCTTCAAAGTGGAAGAGCGCCATGAGTTACAGCTATTGGCTTCAGCAGAGAGCCTCTGGTTTCAGCGGACTCCCACAAGAAAAAATTTATTCAATATAAATTAATAAATCACAGTTGCTCTTTAAATTCTGTTTGTTTGCTTTTTTGTTTGTCTCAAATTCTTTTGTGCTCTGACAAGATATTAGGCCAGTGGGTAATCAAATGATCTTTTTCTGATCAGTTTGTTGGCAGTCCCCGATATATTCAGCATAGTGACGTATTGAGAAATATAGAATTGGTGAGACGTGTATGTAGCTTGTGAACTGCATGCTTTAAGACAATTTTCCCTATGATTATAACCATGTGTGAGTTGCTGCCAAAGTGTGAGCAGTGTGTGAGGCATAGATGATACCTGAGTGAGTGTAGAGTGAGTGAAACCCACAGAGACTCTCACTCACCGTTGCACATACATAAGACAACCGTTTTTATAGTCCAACAGAACATGGAACTCCCTGTCATAGCAAGCTTGTTTTTTGGGGGGGTTATTGTGGCTACAATAATTTGCAGTGGTGGTAAACACAAATTACCCTGATACACAGGAAACAATGAAACAGTAGAAATTACAACAAGACTATGAAACCCATTTCAGGAAGATAATATGGTTGGCATGCACCCTTTTTCTGTGGTTTTGGCTTTATTTTTGTGTGGATTTGGTTTTATTGGCAAGGCTCAGATCTTTTCTTTATGCTTTTAATCAAAATTTCCTCCGTTTTTGGTTCTGTTGAACATGTCAGTGTTTTCTAACCCTAACCCTTAACACACACCTGTTTGCTATCATTTACGCCTCCCTCAGTGTACTTCCTGGTTTTCTATTCTCTGTAACCAGATTGTAGTTGCCGTGCTGTCTTTGATGGTTGATGGTCCTATTTTTTTGCTTCGTACTGTCGTTTGTTTGTTCTGTTCTCGCTTTTTCTGGAAAGCTGTCTTTCTTTCCATTTTCCATGATTTGATGCCTATGAGTCTGCATCTTCCTCTCCCACCCACAACTATGACAATACTGCAGCCCCTGCTGCAAAACATTAATAAAAAGGAAAATATGTTTTTCTCTCGGAGCAGAAAATCAGCTCTCTGGGACAATGCTTTGTTGGCTGGTCAGAGCCACTTTATCTTCTAACCTTTTGCACAATTCTGACTCAATAGCTTACAGACAAAACAGAAGGGAAACAAGAGAAGAAGTTCACTGAATTTGAAAGAAGATGTAAGGCATTTAATCTTAATGCCTCAATTCTTCTGGAATGAGATGATAGTATCTAAAGCTCAGAAACACAAAAACCCTGTATGGGAAAGAATCAAAACTACATGCACTTGGAGACAGGGTCCAACGGGATCCCTCTACAATACATCGCCCTCTAGAGTTAACAATTTTGTAGGACTATCTTTAGTTAAATTGTGGTTTACTAATACAAGCTGTTTAGAACTTATGCAATAGATCAGATTGCAGAAGTAAGAAGATTGATGAACCTGTGGCCTTTGGGCTGTTTACAATTGAGGGGGGTAATCCACCTTTGGCATTAAAGGTGTTGTTCTAAGTTTGGATAGTAGTTGTCTTTGTAAATGTACTTGCTCATTTAACAAAAATCTTCTTTACAAAATGTAATTTCGTACATATACAATGCAAAATGTTGGGCAGAAACTTCATCGGAAACCTATAGCTTCTGTTCTTGGTAACAGGCTAACTCGTGACATACCAAACAAACACAAATGGATCAAATGTTACATTCAAAGATGGATACTTTGATTTGATTCAGATTTCTTTTTTAAATTCAGGCAAATTTGTAATTGGTTCACATTACTGAGTAGCAGGATTTTTAGTCTGAAGTTGATAGCATGGCAGTGGTTACAGCCAGCAATTTCATATTTTCCTAATTTAGCTAACAAACTGAAGAGGGCATTGATAGATTGATGGGATTTATATAAAAAAAAACAAGGAAGTATATTGCTACTAAGACTCTGTGTGTAAACAAGCATTGCTTAAACACCCACATGGAGCATTGCGTTACATTATGGTCAGGTTTCAAAGTGCCTTGAGGAATCTTTGGGAAAATATTTAAAAATCTGTCATCACTCTTGATATTGTTTCCACTTGAACTAACTATTTTCCCATAAAATAATGATTATCTGCCATTATACTGCAGATTCAGGGCACTTTTATCCAAGTAAAAGAGATGAATGTCAAGCATTGTGTCTGCATTGTCCCTCACTGCGTGCCACCGACATTATTATCAGTTTGTTTTACAGTTTTGGGGTTCAGATGATTTTTAATAGGATCTGAGATTTATTATTTCTGCATTAAAACAGGAAAATACAACAGGAATGATAGACACTTGGATGCTTCGAAAGCCTGTCCAGGAGTTGGACTCAGTAATCTGACTCAGATCTTTTTGGTTCTCAGGCCTCTTTGAAGGTACTGTGGGTTGTTTTCCCACAGGCACAGGCACACTCAAAAAGGATATGAAACTCTTAAGGTTTCATCGTTTAATCTTGCCTTTTTAAGAATTTGTCTCAACTATCAATACAACTAAAAGACTACTTGCAGGATTACACATTCTAACCTTGTTATTTCTAACAGTATGGCCACATTACAAGTTAGTGAAGTGGTCGAGTAGTACTTACATTTCGCCACAAGATGACGTGCCACTCCGTTGAAACCAGCTTGGAGTTTTCCCCAGTCGAGTAGGTAAGCGTCTCTTCGTGTGTCCAATCGCTGGGGTGCCAAAAAATGAAGCGAGGAAGAAGCCGGGGGTTGAAATGTTCTCCAGGATGTGCGCTGCAGGGAATCTTGCGCTGAGAGCCCGAAGCTTTGGCCAGTCAGACTTCTGAGGCTTGTTTTGCGCACACAATCAGCAGGCTGCTCCAAGTGAAACATCTCCAAAGGACCGAGGGCCGTTTGAATCCCATCTGACAGCATGTGAGTGTTGCTTGTAGTTAATTGTTAAATCTTGTTTTCTTTCACTCCTTTTTTGGTTTCTTATCGCAGTCCATTCTTGTGCCCACTTGTTCCCCGAGAGATAATCTACAAAAACAAACTGGACGGTTTAAAGAGACCACCAGTGATATATTTTTGGTTGGGCTGTCTACATTTCATTACCAAGACAGCCTTTGACCAAACTTGTGTGGTTAGTTTCTTCTTTAGTTTTAAACGTTTACACTTAGGCATCTTAACTGAAAAATGCGAAGCCTCCCCTCGGAGAAAAATTAGACAGTTCATATGAAAGAGAACGAAAAAAAGGCAATTGAGGAGGGTGACAATGGAAAAAATACTCATTGTAGAATCAATTCAGCCTTCTCCAAAGCGGATTAAAGGGTAATTTTAGGGTCTGATTCACGTGAGACTATAACTAAGAAGACTTGAAGTAATAAATTGACCCAGTAAGGGAGAAACTGTTTCAGGATGAATGTGGAAAAGGAGTTGACAAAACATTCCGACACTTATAGATTGGGCGATAAAAAATGTAGATAATTACTCTAAAAATCCAGAGTACACAACAGTCGAATTTTTACTTGAATGAATTGACGTGCTGCATCCAACTCCCTCTTTATTTGTCGTTTCCAGCAGGCTGGGTGACAGCGGTAATTATTATTGGCTGCAGGTGTGCTCTGGAAGTGTCAGGTGCGCGCGCAAGCATGTTGCGTTCTCGTCCTCAAAAACGGCACCGTGCATGTTCAATGATTAAAAAAGAGGAATTAAGCCTAGTATCACCGGGTTAGGTTGGGCTATTTCTTACCCCCGGAGAATGTTCACCAGCTTACAGCGGAACCAGGAGGTGCTCGGGATTTGATCGCTGCTCGAATAATAAGCCGGTAGGCACGCTGGCACGACTAACTGTAGCTGCAGTAATACAGCAGGAGCTGTCACCTGTTAGTGGTCAGCACATATAACGCGGAATGTGTCCTCTCCGGACCCGCTGATCTGGTTTTACGCATAAAATCCAGTTCTCAGTTATTAGATTAATTCTAGTTGCCACACTTGACATAGTGGGCCAAACTGCAATAAAAAAACAAATAGTGTTCACGACAAAAGTCTTCATGTAAGTTTTTGGGCTCCTTTGTTTAAAAATAATAATAATTACGCATAGAAATATTAAGAAGCGTTACTTTTAACACTAACTTTGGAGGCTGTAATCCAGCGAGGACACCGATGCGTATTTACGCACTTTTTCCCCGACGCCCGTCACGCTCACCATGACAAAGTACACAGCACAGAGAGGGGTCCAAAGCCAGAGGAGTGCATCTGATTTCTTAAATCTAGTGTTCGTCACAACCGCTGGCTTTCTCGGCCAAAATAAACCTCGCGCCTGAACAAACGAAGGGGACCATCCTCAGCGTGTGAAACCAGCGAGAAAGTAACTTTATTCTGTGTGCAGGCTTTTCTACTCCTACACTTCAATAAAAAAAAAAATCTTATTTATCCTTGATGCACGTCACCGAGCTGGATTTCTTGGGATTAATAAACTATAGCACTTTGCATCCGCCTCTCGTTTCTGTGGGCCCGGGAGTCCGGTTCAGACTTCTCTGTTCCAACAGGTTCAGCACTGTGAGCTCATTTGGACCTCCGCCTGCCAGCGGACGCAGCGCTGGGCAGGCTGCGCTCTCACAGTGAGGACGTAAAGTGGTGGAGATTTGTTGATTAAACAGTGCAACGGGTAGTGTTTGTGGAGACGTTGGGTCAGGGGCGCGGTGAGGAAAGTGGTCACAAGTTTATTATTTTTGTCGCACAATTTGGTCTACGGAACTTAATTATGGCCATCGTCAAATTACAGGTAAAATGAAACTTAAGCAAACACCGGTATTTTAAAAAAGAAAAGTCAGACCGCCTCTCTCTCTCTGTGTGTGTGTGTCTGTCTCTCTCCCCGTTTCTCGCTTTCGCGCACTCTCCGCCTTGCGCACATGGTTTGGAAAATCTGGGATTGATTTTAATGGGGAGTAGCCTACCCCAGGCTCATTTTACATATGGATGTACTGGACAGCTTTCAGTTGTTTTGAGCGTCCGGCGCGGATGGGTCCCTTGGCTAAGCTTCTCAAGGTATACTCTAATTTATGACAATGTCGCGTTTCTGTCATCCCCAAATATTTTGAAGGGGTGAATGTGAAACAGACTAAACACTGCTGCGCGTGGAGAGGACGTTCTCAGACGACAAAAACGACAAAGAAGTCTATTTTGTGTGGATTTCTTATAGGGGATTTTTTAATATAGATATAGAAACAAAGAAGACTTGACCCTAGGGTAAGTTGATTTGCAAGTCCTTCTCTGTTTGTTTTTTTTTATTACTGCCCTTCCGGTGTTTTTGTTTTTCCAGACACATTTAGATTTTACGCACTACGTAGTTTCTTAGAGGAGAAGAAATATAATCGCAATGCTTGAGGTTTCAGGATGTCCATCGCGAGCTTTTTGGTTTACCGAAAGACGATCATTGTTGAGGTCGGGTGATTCGGATGTTTGGGTTGCTGAATCACTGGACACTCTGGAAATGAGCGCCGGACAGCACAGACAGGTGTCAGCTCTTCGGTTTACACCTTTGTTTCTGGCTCTCCTAAAATTAAAACAACACAAGGAGCTCATGAATTTTAATACATGCTTGGGTCAGATTCTGTATTTCCATATGCTAAGGACCTACACTCGCCCAGTTTCTGAATACTGCTTCTAACATTTTTTAAAATGTTCCATTTGACGCCGCCACCTGCACCTACACGCGAGATTAAGATTAATTTGGTTTCTTAATGTATTTTGCTGATTATCGAACACAGTCTGACAGGACGCTGAATAAGGAGACTAAAAGTCAGGACTGATCTGCGCTGAAACCTTTTTTTTCGCTGCGCACTGACTTCGACTTCACTAATGATGAACTTGATTTGGCGTTAAACCTCATTGTTGGCAAGGTGTGACAGGAAACAATAGCACCGCCAGTAATGATGAGCTCCACCCTCCCTGAGCTCATCTACCCCCTGCTCTCAAGCAGCTACAAGCCTGAGAGTGAAAGCAAGGCTCTCATGGACTGATTGCTTATCTTAAGTGCCTCAATAGACTTAAAGTATGTCCATAGCACACTGAAAGAGTGATGACCAGCACACTTCTTGCTCTTCCTGCAAATGACAAAAATAAGAATTCTACTAAGATCAAGTTTTTTGAGTGCTCACTGCTGATCATGTTCAGAAAGAATGTGAAATGTTAAGCTTAAATCAGGTGAACAGGCTGATTGTTTTGGTTACTTGGAGGTCATCTTTAGAGCACCCACAGATTAACAGCGTATGCATATTAATCGTCATGATTTAACTTCTTCACACCCCACCTCCTATGAGAGAGGAGAGTAAAGCCAGAAGAGGCATCAAAAACATGATATGGGAGCTAATCTACAGCCACAGTTCAGATTTGATGCTCCCCTAAGTGGTTGTGTGTGCACTTGTGTTTGGAATTAAGGAACGGGAGAGAAAGGCCAGTGGATGGGGAAGCCTGCGGTAACACGAGCAGAATTTCTTCTGCTGCCTTGAAAAGCAGCATTCCTCAGCTCTCTTGGCTCCATCCACCTGAGCGAGTAAAGTCAACATCTTCAATATATTTTTCTTCTGTGGCTTCAGTCGCTCGACAGAGCAAAGTAGTGCAAGGTCTTTTTCTGTCACTCCCTACGTTCCTGTTTTTGCTGGGTGTAACATCATCTGCTACTTGAGCTCAGCATTTGTCATTTTGAATAAACCAATTGAAAAAGTAGTCCCGAGAGCAAAAGCACTGCTCCAAATGATATCAGGCTCCGATAACAGACCAAATACGCAAATGTAATGTGCTTGAATGACAGAAAACAAATGTTATTTTAAATCCCTCCCAGTCTCTAGAATGCTATTATGTGAGAAAGAATGACCTTAAAACACAAACACAGTCACTTCAGAGGTGAAACAAGCTGTTGAAATGTTGTTACGCCCCGCTCAAGGAGATGTTTTTTTTCTTAGTGAGAGACTAGACGTGTGTGTATCTTACCTGTCCAGTTAGAATAGTTGTCATTCATCAGCGCGACACCTACAATGTCTCTTGTGTGTTGGAAGAGGATGTAGGGGCAAAAATCCACAAGCTCTATCCTGTCACTTCCTGCCCCCTGCCAGCCCTGTGTTTGTTAGCCACACATTTTGTCCAGATGCATAGTGATGTGTGTGTGTGAGGTCTGTGTGTGTATGTGTGTACACCCACTAAGTATCTATGAGTTCATCCTATCTGATGTGAGTATACGGTCATATGTACCATGTTGAAAAAGACTCAGGTCTCAAGTGAGATGGGTGAACACATTGGTGTTTTGCTAAACGAATATGCTTTGCCGTCTTAATTAAACCAGATATACCAGCAGGGATGAAAAGCTCTTTCAGATCTATATTTCTTTTAATGGTTAAAAAGTAAGAAAGAACCAGGAGCAAACGACAATCAAAAAGGTTGAAGCTGGCATATCTGAAATTTAACATGAGTCCAACAGACAGACATTTAGGGCTTTAACACACTGACCTTTGACCCTAGGCAAAGATCCCCTGTTGTGCTGTGACATTGCCCTGTGGGTAGAATGAGCAAAGATGGAGACTGAGGAGAGTTAAAAAGGAGAAGTGAAATGACGTCACCTGAACCCCAAGCGGAGGCATCTTTTATGGTGTCTTTCATATGTGGGAGAAGACAAAAATGAACTGGGAATACTGAAGCTAATTAAGAGCATGTTTGTCCATCAGTATATGTGTGTAAGAGTAATGTATGCAACCTTGCAAGTACTTAATAAAATGATTTGTGGTTTTCTCCCCCTGCGAGTTCAAAGTGGGCCCGTGCTTTGAGCTGTGGGGTAGAGGTTGCAGTTGTGCAATGGAAAAAAAAAAAAAACTTTTCCTGTTAGGGTTATTTTTTTTCTTTTTGGGGAAACCACGGCTGTGCCTACCGCAGCCAACCTTCAAAAGGCTTTGAAGGAGCAGTTGCCTCTCTATTCCTCAAATCCCTCTAAACAAGCTACTTCCTGTCATATCCAAAAACTTCTCACCTGCCCCTCGAGAGGACGTCTGTGCTGTGCTCATGTCCAGCCGAACTCTTTCATCAGGGAGCCCTGATTCCACCTGCATGTTCTGGAAAACTACTGTTGGGAGGGTTTAACCTTTCTGCACGGCTTCACCGTCTCTGTAACTCAGATAGTTTGGATAGTCTTTCAGAAAGACTTTGAGAATGAGTCTGGCTCTGCCGAGCCCTGCTGGCTCGTGGGTGTCATCCCTATCTCAGGCGCATCTTGACGGCATATGTATGGGAAATATTTCTTAGATTTGAAAACGGCTCACATCTCAGCATGGGCGGCGATAAATTTCAAATCCTTCTCACCAGAATCCATCTTTATGTCAGTTAAAAATCCAACAGTAAAACTTTTGCTTCCTACTCGCACTGTTCCCAGCTAAATTTTAATTTTTGCTTCTTTTTTTTGCTTAAAGCTGAGGCTTTGTTGGAACTTCATGGCTGCTTTAAAACTATATTGTTTTTTGTGCAAACTTACTAATATGCTGTAATGCAAGATTTAATTTCAGTTCCCAGGTGTATAAATTTGTCTTGTTTCTTGTTAAAGTGGTTGTGGATAGTTTTACCTGCGTGCAAGCCTTAAATTTACAAAGAAAGTATTTACATTCTTGCTTGTTTTTTTTTCCCCCATGAAATAATTTATTTATAAATGTATTTATTTATTTTTACATCAATACTTTTAATACAGTCACCTTAAAATGAAATCTTTTTTACTCCAGTTCGAACAACCTTAATTCGTATTGAGCAGCGTTTGCACCTTGCCTCTATTTTTTTAAACTGAAGTGCTGCTGAAAAATTTGTTATTGAGCACAGAAGTTTGATACAGGAGATGGATAAATGAAAGCATTTCACTTTTTGTATGATATTAACCCCATTTAAACCTGACACCACTGAGTCACCATGGCAAAAAACTGCCTTAATGCTCATTTCTTTCCCATCCCTTTACCTCGCGTTTTCTCACCAAAAACACTGACCTCGCTGAACCCTCCTTTAACAAAAAAAAAACACCACAATCTCTCCTATCAGCATTTTGTGCTGAAATCTATCTGTGGATAAAACGGCACCCGTTATGCTGAACTTCCTGTTTGTCTGTGAGAACTGGCCTGACCTGGCCATCCCACCTTGCTCCGTCTGGCTCCTTTTCTCCGGTCCGGTTCTGGATCAGGTTCTGTTGACTCTAAGAACTGCTGCCTGAGTCGGGGCCAGCCGTGTGGGTTTGGCCACAGAAGCTGCTACATTCCTCTGCTGGGCGTTCAGTCTTTCTCCTGTGGTGTGCCTTTCTTTCAGATAGAGGTGGATATATCTCTCAAATGTGTTCCTTCCTTTGATTTTAGCTTCACATGTATCTCTAAACCGTGATGTGTTATAGCAACTAGATAAAGTCTATTGATAAAGTGGCAGAGAAGCCTTTTTTTCTTAACAGAAGTAGCATTTTAATATTAAATTCACTTGGAGCCCAAGTGTGAACCTCTTGGTAGGCTTTAAAAATTTGTCAGTGATCCCCCTGCTAATGACGCCCTCAGCTGGGATGGTTGACCCCTTTCTGCCCTCGAGCTTCCCTCCATCCTCCCCTCCTTCTCAGACCTTAATGAATGCCAGTGCAGAGTATCCAACACCCCCAATTCCACTATACGCTCACACACACTCGAATAAACAGTGGGCTCCTCATCACCATTGTGGACCCACATCCTCAAGTGGAATTCAGGTCACTAATATCACACCCAGGTTACTTGAAGCCCGTCAGTCATGTTGATTCATGTGGACTGGCTTATTTTCCTATCAAGTATGGTGCTCCTCTGTGTATAAGGATAAAGAAAGGATGACCTTAAAGTCAGGAGCATGAGGATACTGTTTTTTATGAAGTTTTGCTGCAATTGAGGCATAGATTACTGTAGTTATTTAGTTTTGTGACGCAAAGTGAAGGAAACAAACCTGTCAGTGCTGGCTCTGTTGTCCAATTTAAAAACAACTTGGGTGCTAAATAATGGTCTAAAAATTAATCATCACCACGATGTGTAGTGGGGATGTCCTTTCCATACTAACAATAGTAGGAAAGACAGTTTTCTTCCTACTTGTTGGTCCACTAAAAAGGCCTTTTGGCTCAGGGAAGTCAGCAATAAACCCTCCTGGAGTAACTGTTCAGCCAGCCAGAGGGATAGCAGGGTGTCTGACCCTGGCTTTCTGCTATCTGAGATGGGGAAACCCCTAAGATCCCCATTCACTCTTAGTACAGAGTGTGTCCACCTCGCCAGCTCTCAAGACCAGAGTAAAAGACTCCCACTTGGGATACAAAGTGGCTCAGCTGTCTCAAGCCCATCCTCACCTCCCCCTGGCGTCCTTCTCTACACCCAAGCCAAATAAAGCCTCTCAGCGACTTCTGTTTTCCTAATCTGTGAACTCTGACAGAGGCACCCACGCTTGAAAGAGAGACAACTCAACATGGGATGATCTCCCGGTGACAGGGAGAAGCTGAAAAAACGTTCCCTGGAATGTCTCTGCTGAAACCTCCAGACCACCCTGTCATCTTCCTGTCCCTCTCTTTCTCTGACTCCGTCTTCCTGCCTTACTGAATTGATTAATCTATTACTCACACAGCTCTTTTTTTTTAATCTAATATCCCTTCCATCTCCCTCCCGAATCTGCCTACCTAATTGGGCCGTCACTGGTTGATTAAAAGCATTGCTTCAGCAGCCAAATAAGCTGTGTGGTCTTTGTGGAAAACCATTTTTTTATGTCAGGGACTTCCCCATATTTTTTTTTCCTCCCTCACATATTTTTCCTTTATCACTCATTTTTCAAACAGTGTTGCAGGTTAGTTTCTGGGGATTGTAGCCTGTTAGCAAATTCATTTAAATGTAGTTAAATTAAATTAAATGGTTTATCTCCAAAAGGTTGTATGAGGAGGCAGAAGAGGTTGTTGCAGCAAGCTTTTAAATCCTTCATGTTGATCTGGTGGGCATGCAGATGGCAGCAGTGGGGTAGGGACGTCATAAGTGTGTGAGGAAAAAGGAAGCGTTTGGCGTAAAGGCAGGGATTGATGTCTGGCCAAACAGAACAAAAAACCCTGCCAGCTTGTGTCATGTCGAATTGTGCAGCCACGGGAAAGTGTATCTATAAAAAAAAAAAGAGAAGCAGATATCAAATCAGCGTGAAAGCAAACAGAGCCCTGATCCATCATTGCTAAATTGCTCGTTGTCAGTAAGGACCTGTAAACTGAACAGCAACTCTCTGCTCTCAAGTTTTTGTTTCACAGGAATTTATGACATTTTCATTTTATTTTATTTCTTTGTTATGGTTTAAATTACTTCCAGGAGACTTCTAATAACATCCAATTAAACAGAAAAAACAAGGTCTCCAGGCAAACTGTTTATTCATCTGATCTTGCTGGTTTCAGAGAGGAGCCATTAATGACCCTTTAAGAACTAAACAAAGGTAAAAGCTGGCAAACCGATTGCTTTGTCTGACAGATTCTCTCAGTTTGCAGAATTTAGACATGATGGGTTCTCTTCACAACCAGAAGAAGCAATAATTAAGAAGCTGTACAAGACACAACTACATCCAGTGATACTAATTCCCTAATTACTCAGAAAAAAAAAATCAGCCTATCTAACTGTACTATTTAACATGTATTTGCAGTCAATCACATTAATTATCTAGGTCTGGATCATATTACTGGCTGTTGATTCATGTTTAACTTATGAACACGAGAGTGGTATTGATCTTTTCATTTAACTGTTGGGAAGGACCAGGCTTTTGCTTTAATGTGTACTGGAACAATAAATGTTGCAAGCTATGTGGTATGTGGTATTCATCATCTTCCTTGGAGAGACACTGGTCCACAGCTGTTGCTACTTGAACCACATTTAATGAAAGACAATTTCTTCCCTCACTGTGGGGAACTTGTGGCTTGTTAAACATACTGTGAATGCCGATAGCTTACAATATTTTTGCTGAAACAGATTTTTTCTTCTTTTAGTGTTTTAAGGTTAAATCAGTTGCATTTTAATGCTGACATCTTGGCACAGCTTTGAGATTCATGAAATAAATAGTGGAACTGGCTCACATCTTGTAGGTTTTATAGAGCTGTGGAGAGAATTTTACATTTATAATGTAGAACAGCTTTTTTCCCCTCTTTTTTTACACTTGCTACAAGTCTAACATCTATTTTAGAGAGTGGACTGCTCAGAGTTACCCGGCCCTGTCACTGTTCTCTTTCTGTTTAACCTACATACTCATCTGCCAGATTCGCCTCACAGCACCAGACCCTGGAAGAGTATCCCTGCAAGCTAAGTAGCATGGACCACACCATATTTAGTCATTTTAAGTCCCGACACAGACCAGTGCTGTCGTTTACCTTAATCTGTCTCCCTTCTGTTTCTCCTTGTATCATTTTGTATGTCCTTCCCGTAGCCCCCTCTATCTCTGTCACTTTCTCCCTCGCTCTCTCTCCCCTACTGTTCCAATTTGTCTCTGTCCTTGCTCTCCCTCCCTCAAGTCATTTCAGCTTTATCACTGTCGTGCCCCTTACTGTTTCTTTCCTCCTCACGTGTCATTCTTTTTACGTACAATTACTCTTTGTTTCATGGTCTCCTTTTTCTCTGATCTGTTAATATTTTTCCTATTTTTTTTTAATGCTCTCAACAACATGTGCAGCAGATCACAAGCATGAGTAATGTTTTCTTTCTACTCCATTCCACCTTTTTTTTATCCCTCATCTCTGATTGCTCTCACCTTAAATGTACTCATGTGGACATGCTGTTGGTGGTGGCTGCACATGGAAGCTAATGAGTTGCTAATTCCATCAGCCATTTCTCCATGACCTACCCAGTGGGTGTCAGGCCAGCAAGCTCAGTCATTTGATAGAGTGCCTTGGCTCCCATATGTGTGCCCACTTTAACCTCCTCGCCCGACACATTTCATTGATCAAACACTTTACATGTCTCAGCATGATCTCTCGCATAACTCTTTATAGCCTTTCTCATCTTTAAATACTTGTTGTTTTGGCAACGAATTGCTACTCAGATGCTCTAATTTATAATTACTACTATTCTTTTAATGAATAAGGACTTGTAGAAAATTAAAAGCCTCAGTTATGGGTTTGATAAAATTACATTTTTATTGAATTAGCTCTAAATACCTCAAAGCGGTTTTTGCAGTACTTGCACTATCTTGTGCGAGTAAAGTATTAGGCAAAGAATATATATTTCTATGTCCTTTTCACAAATCCCAATGAAAATCAGAACTAATTATATGTCTGTTTTATCAATAATTCTCTCGGACTTGGAATCCTCTTGAGCTTCAGACCTCTGTTGTTACATGATTGATATTCTGACTAAAACCTAGTAAAGCAAAAGATATCTGATAAAATGTTAGAATAAGTGCTTGCAAAGCAAATCAGCTTCTGTAGTGGGATGCAGTTGTATTTGTTCCTCTATACTGACTCTCTGCTCTGTGTGATTCCCTCACACTTTTTTCCTTTAACACCCCGTCTGTGCTTAAGAATGAACAAATGGCTAGGCTTAAGCACTTGAGCACAGAAGAGTGCTCCTATTTAACTAGCCACTTGGTTCTTTATTTTAGCTTTGCTGGCTGGGGACTTTTCACACAAGGAAAGAACAAAACTTTTTTTTCTCCCGACTTGCCTTAAAGCCGTCCATCTGCTTTACCCTCTTGACTGAAGTGGATACAGAGGGAACCTTTTGTTCTACCGAGATGAAGAGGGATGCTGTAACTTAGAAGGGAATGCAAGGGTAGGAGGAGGTGGGTGTCACTCATTGTAATTTAATAAATACCTCGTAAAGAGGATTGGGGTGCCTTCTTAACCCCTTAGCTGTAGGGAAATGGGGCTCATCTAGATTTGACACCCAGGGATGTAAAGGGGATTAAGAAAGGAAAAGCCTCTGGCAATATACATCTTTCTGTTTCTTTCTTTGCTCCAAGGCTTTAAACTCTGTCTTTCTCTTCTTGGGACCAAGTGGCCTCTTGTCTGGCTGTGAGCGTATGAATGATACAATTCCAGGTACCTATCTAGACTAAGAGATTTGAAAGGCTTGAATAGAGTCTTATATCAAGTTCTTCACATATGGCAAATAATGCTCAAAATGCTCCCACTGTTGGTGGGTTTTGTGATATTGTGACCAAAGTAATGTAGATTATTCTATTGTACGTTGAAAGTGTTTTGATGGTTGATTTGCTGTAATAAAAAAAATATTTAAAAACAAGACAGGAGAGTAACAGCCGTTTTTTTTCTATTTTTTGTAAACTAGCTCTTTCAACAAAACCAGGGTCACACGCGGTTCACCACTGTGCAACACCAGCAGTGATTATGGGGTGACTTCTGCCATGCTTTCAAGCAAGACCAGAAGGCTTGGCCAGTTTTGACCTGAATGGAAGTATTGAATCGGAGGACGGCATTGAAATTCAGGATGCAGTTACTTCCAGTCACTAATGTCTCTCTTTAAATGGTCACATCCTTTTTCTTGGGCCCCTCGTCTAGCTGTCAGATCCTTTTGACAGGCTCAGTGAAAACATTCGCTTTGAATCGTGGCCTACAAAGATCCTACTTCATTTCCTTTATAAGGTCAAATTTAACTAGATCATAAGACTTGTTTTTATGCAATAGATCAGTGTCACTTTTGATCTGACATCCTGTTATGGCAAAAACATGTCTGACATAGACCTCTCTGTGTTTTTCTCTCTCTTACAGGAAAGAGTGGTCAGTCTGAAGTGCAGGGTCACTGAGCTAAGACGCTCTCCTTCCACTGACACACAGTCATACCCACAGGAGAAAGTTAGACGCATACACATCTCCACTGCAACACACACACACTAGTTCTTGCACCCAGGTTTCTTCTGGGCAGAAGTACAGACCGACATTCAGACACTGGCCTTTTGAGCAGGATGAGGGAACCTTGGAGATCCCTGCTGGGCCTGTTTCTTCTGGTATGCTCAGCCTTCAGCCACAGTGCCACCAACCCCTTCGCAGGCCAGCAGACCTCTTCGGATCCTTGCTATGATGATGCAGGCGCAGCCCGCCGCTGCATCCCCGAGTTCATCAATGCTGCATTTGGCAAGGAGGTGATGGTGTCTAGTGTGTGTGGCCGACCACCATCCCGCTCGTGCAGTGTGGTGGAGCGCGGTGACGAACGGCCCTCTGTACGTGCGTGCCAAATCTGTGATGCCGCTGACCCCCGCCGAGCCCACCCAGCCTCTTACCTCACCGACCTCAACTCAGCCCACAACCTGACCTGCTGGCAGTCAGAAAATCTGAACACCTCGCCGTACAATGTGACTCTCACCCTTTCTCTGGGTAAAAAGTTTGAGATCACCTATGTCAGCCTGCAGTTCTGCTCACCAAGACCCGAGTCCCTGGCCATTTACAAAAGCATGGACTACGGCAAAACCTGGATGCCCTACCAGTTCTACTCCTCCCAGTGCCGACGTATGTACAACAGGCCGAACAAAGCCACCATTACCAAACAGAACGAGCAAGAGGCTCTTTGCACAGATGGCCACACTGACCTCTACCCACTTTCTGGAGGACTCATTGCTTTCAGCACTTTGGACGGACGACCCTCTGGAAAAGACTTTGACAACAGCCCAGTCCTCCAGGACTGGGTGACTGTTACAGATATCCGTGTGGTCTTCAGCCGGCCCCAGCTACCTCGGGAGTTTGTGCTGGGGGCCGGGAGCAACAGTGGAGGGAGGGATGATGACCCCATGGCCATAACATCCACTCTGCCAACATATTTCTATGCAGCAGGAGACTTCCAGGTGGGCGGGAGGTGTAAATGCAATGGTCATGCTTCACGCTGTCTAAAAGACAAGGAAGGCAAACTGGTGTGTGACTGCAAACACAACACAGAAGGGCCCGAATGTGACCGCTGCAAGCCCTTTCACTACGACCGACCGTGGCAGAGGGCCAATGCTCGTGAGGCCAACGAGTGTTTGCGTAAGTTTTTCTTTCTGTTGCTCTTTACGTGCTTTTTTAACATCTTTATGCAATTGAAATTACAAAAAAACTTTCATGACATTTCTTTCAGCCTTCTGTTGCAAAAATAATGTGGATAAAATGTAAAACATTCTATTTCATTAACAGTCACCGCAGCTGAGAGTGTCAAGCAAAATAGAAAATATTTGCAGAAGAGTTTGGATCTTTTTCATACTTGGCCATTTTACTACCAATTTTCAGGACATGAGGGGCAGTCATCTTGCCAAGTAACTAAAAAAAAATCAAATGCAAATAAAAAAGGAAAGGGGAAAATTAGGCAGTAAAACGAAGTGTATTAAGAAGGAAGATCCTTGTTTGACTGACATAGAGGGAATTAATAGTGTTGCCAGAATATACCGATTAGTGTTGTTTATTCAGGTGTAGTGGAACCAAGCAGTGATTTAGCAGGCAACTTTAGCAGTACCTCTGAAAGCACATGCCTACACGCTGCCTTCAACCTGTATTTACTGTTCAGCAACTACTGGTCTCAAAAGAATCTTGCTTTCTGTATTGTGAAAAAAATCTTTTGCACAAGCAAGTCTAAACAACGAATGACAACATCTTGAGTCATTGGCACACAGCAGCAGCCAAGTCATCCAAGAATGTTATTTGGCAGTGTTTACCTTTACCTCAAGACATGCTCAGTAAAAGTAATCCAGACTTGTTCTAAAAGGGTGCCTAAAAAAATAATTCCTGTAACCATTTCTGTAGCTATTTTTGTAAACGGATTATCTTTGCAGTGGATTTAGGTCTTCTGTGAGGTTTTTGATTTCTGTACTCATATCAACTTAATGAGTTTGCAAACATTTTTGTACATATTAGTATTTTCTTCTTTATTATGTTGATGCATCTATTGCCATTTTTGCTGTTAGTATAAATAGACATAGGCTGAACATGATTCAGGTCAATTTATCTTGTCATAGAAATTTGTTAACCCTGGAAAATAAAACCACATTTGAGACTGCTGTCCTCATTCTAACCTTTCCCCGTAATGAAATAAAATTACAGCCAGAGAGAAAAACACACTAGAACAGGATTTTAAAACAGTCTATATTTTCCTAACATGTTGTAATTGCCCGGTGAGCTGGCCTGAGATCATATTTAGCACTGAACAGTGCCAGATCTGTTTGAATGGGACCAAGAGTGAAAGAGCCAAAGGAGTGAGGCTATTCGAGCATTTGAATTGCCAAGAAATGCTTCCTTTCCTCACAAGGTTTTATGTAACCTAGACTTCTGATGCATCTTTGAAACCCTCACTTACTCAGCCCACAGATACATGCAAACAAACCCATTCAGCTACACCTCTACAACACTATCCTGGAAATCCCGAAGCGTTTTGTCTCATGCTTAAGCAATTCTCTTCTTTCCAATGTCTCTATAGCTGATCGTGAAGTGTTACACCCACTTCCCATAAATCCTTCTCTGCGGGATTAATATATCACTTCCATCCCAAATTTCTGAACTAAACAACCTGGCAGTGCAGGCCAATTTAAATGACCTAATCCCAGTGTTGATGCAGTGTAGTAAATGCTTGTTGCTAGCGGCACGCCATACCTGATCATACAGTTGAACAAGCCAAAACGTCAGTCCCATCTGTCCCCAATTTCATGTTCCAAAAGCCTTTTTACAGTTGACTCTTTAAAGCTGTATTGAAAATGTCTTCAAGTACCAGGGTAGCCTTATAAAGACTCTATGGCATACACTGTTTTGGAGACAGCACCAGGCACTTTGATTTTTTTCTCAAATTGTTTTTCTTCCTGACACAGAACCCAAACGAGGGGTTCCATAATAGACTTCAGGAATGCCACTGTGGAAGGGAGTTTGGGTATTTATGCAGGAAAAGTGTGTTAGAGTGGCAAGTTACAGAGGCGAGGAATCCCCCCCCCAAGGTCCTCGGGGTGTTTGTGTTGGAGGGAGAGTGTGAGGGGTCATGATCCTTTGTGCTGTGGTAAAAGCTAAGCTGACTGGGACTAGGTTTGTCAGTAACCACCAATTCACAAAGGGCAGACATACACACACAGAGTCAGTCAACTTTCTTTTCTTTTTTTTTAACGAGGCTGTTATTTATTTTTAATTTGTTGGTTTTACCAATAGTCTATGATTTTATACATTTAAGAGCACTGTGTTTAACTGGGGTGATTCTGATTGTTCCTAAGTTCTCCTAAATGTTTAATATACCCTGCACCAAGATTATTGTCAAGTCTCTTTGCGAGCTCATCTTCAGACAGAGGCCCTGCTTGCACACGCCCATCTGCCGCCTCCCTCTCCATGAATCCTGCCTAAAGACATTGGCTTACAAATCCATGCTGAAGTAGTCAGGCAGGGCAGCCTCGTAAAGGAGCATGTCTGTTTGCATTGAGGTAGACATGATGGAAAAATATGTGATTTATCTGCCTGGAGTTTAAGCCACAGGACAGAATGAGGAAACAGATGGAGAAGCGCTATTTATTTTCCGTTTGTGACGGAGTACTGGCTTTCTGTTGGCATGGCCGATGTTGTAATGTAAATACTAATGTTGATTTAGAAATGTGATATACTCTATCATGCAGTAATAGAGCCCGCCAATGTCACAGTGGAAGATGAAGAGGCCTCTTGTGGAGTCAATGACAATGTGACATCCTGAGTAGATGATAATTTATGGGGCTGTAGCAGCTCTCTGCTCTTGGCGGCGTCTGCAGTCGTCTTGGCCCTGCTTGGCTGTACCACCAAGATGTTCTATTCCTCTCTCTCATTTGTACTCAAACCACAGGAAGTCCAGGGAACTGCTCTGGGATTCAACGAGCTTGAGGCCTTACACCATCTATCCCTAATGGACCAGCCGCGGCAGGGCTGGTCCCAGTGTTGCACCAGACACACTGGTATGCATTCATTGCTTGAAATTCAAAAGTCATGTGAGACTGTTCAAACTGCCAAAACTACAGGTGAGCTGTGGATTATAGGGGAGCTGCCTGTACCTACTCTGCTTCAGTGTTTGGGTGTGGTGCTGAGTATTTTGAATAGGAAATTAGACATCTTGAGTCCACGAGGAAATGAGTGATACAGTGTTCTGTTTTTGTACAAGAATTGGAGATTGTTTTAGAATCAAATCAGTCAACCAAGTAACGGTAAAGTCTCCTTATATCTTTGATCATGTCATCACCTGTGCAAACCTGCACACATGCAGTTACTACCCCTGAGTTATTGGCTGTTTTTGTAATAGACGCTATTAGATCACGTCTGCCACACTAATGAAACAGCTGTTAAATTAAAATAAGAAATTTAGAGCAGATGACAAAGCAGCAAAACAAACAGGTTCTGAAATGGGAAGTGCGTTCATGCATTTTAAGCAGGCTTTTTGACGGGCTCAGGCCTTTGGAACTTTTTAGTTGGAACTTATAGCTGGAGTCACAAGCCCTATAAAAATGGTTTCCAAGGGAAGGCATTGTGATCCAGCAGCCATATGTTTTAGGGGAAGAAGTCTTGCAGGAGCGCATGCTCAGGATCACGGCTTAGAAGAAGCCCTCGATCTGCCGGCCAGACCTGGAATCTCTGAAGTCCTCAAAAAAACAAACTCTTTTTCTTGTTTAAAAATCTCCCTCTACTTTTCAATTGCTGACAAGGGGCAGATGGTAATTTCTTGCTGATTAGATTTTCAAAATAGACTGACCCCATATACACACACACACTCGCACACACCACCATCACCACTACAACTAGCACATCTCAAGCGAAGGTTAAGCCCGAATTCTGCAAATTTATTAAGACATGCTTTTTAGGCCTTTGGGCCTTGGAAATGAGAAATGCCTCACTCTTAAACACACCACATTCAAAATGTCACTTTTTGACGTTGAAGTGTTTGGATTATGTAATAGATTTTATAGTTAAAAAGGAGTAGAATCTGACTACTCTTGTCCTTACAAAATAATTCTGTTGAGTTTTGAATAAAACAAAACTAGCATCTTAAGAGATTGTTAGAGCCTGAAAAATGCCACTATGCACCACTCAGCATAATGATACAGAGTTGAAATGCTATTATCTGTCCCTAGAGGGCATTATAATATGAAGGGATGCCACACTTGATACTGTAACATGCACACATCATTTTCCCTCTCTCACTACCAGACTTTCCTCTCCCACCTCAGACACCTGTCTGCCAATAGGGAATCAGCCCTCGGTTACTTTCAGTGTGTCTGAGATGAGCAGGAAATGTTTGTGTATACATGTGTATGCACGCTTTCTGTTTATGTTGATGGGGGTTGCTTGGTGAAAGAAACATCCAGTGCCTTCACAACATAACAAAGCACCAAAGAGAAAGCAATACAGGAAAAGGAACAAAGAGTTAAACCTTTTAGGTATTGGGTGTGTCACAAGAGGGCTGAATCATATTGAGGCTGAGAGACCTCATTTGAAATCGCTTTGTTTTTTGTTTGTGTTTTAAGGATTTGGATCAGGACCTGTGAGACAGTAGGGTTGAGTCAGTGATGGAGGCATTTATCACTCTTGGAATCCTCCCATAAAGGATTAATGTAAATGTCCAGGACACTAGAGTGTCAAATCACAGTCTTATTGTTGGTAAGATTAAAAATGGTGGATGTATTAAAAATGCTCTTTGGCCAATAGAAATCAGGTCTCTTTGTGTATGTGCATGCATCGATGTGCAGGGGTGAGAGCCATGTAATCTGGTGGTGTGATGTAGTTTTTCTATCCCAGTGCCAAAGCAAACTAGTGAAGCTCCAGTGTGTGCCCACCCTGCTCTCCCAGGCCCACACTGACTCTCTCCCACAGATGGTAGCAATCACCTCCTGAGGTGCTTGTCACCGCCGGCGTTCTCTTCCTCTCTGTCAGAGTGTAACTGACTCTTGTCAAAGATTAACTCTTTGTCTGGACATTTTCCTGTTGGCGACCTCTCATGTAATGTCTTTTCCCGTTCTCGTGTATTTATTTATTTGTTTTGGGAGACAACCATTTTGATTCTGCTATTGAATTATGTGTGTTTTGGTAGCATTTTTCACACAGTTGCGAACCTTTGAGCTGCATTGCATGGGTGAATTTTTGGGTTTTGGCACAGCGAGATTCAGATGCGATTATGAGAGAACATATGTCCATATACAAATGTCACTTTGATCTTTGTCTGTCATTTGGTTTCAACAGACTGCTCTCAAAAAATTATTCAGGATTTGTTATTTGTAAAAAATAAATACATTTGAAAAATGTAGGTGATTAAGACAGATTATTTCTCCTAGGTTACCAGGCTACCATCCCAGTAGATGTACTTCATTCCCATTTGAATAGTATTCGTTCTCAGAATTCAATGGAGCGTGTGATTATTTATATTTTTTCTGCTTTTCAGCCCCTGATTTTAACATTGGGTTTACTTCTTCGACTGAGCTTTTAAAAGGGACAGAGCCATTTCTGCCCTTATCTATAGCCAAGGTAGTTAATTTACACAGTGTGTTCCATCTGTCGCTTGCTATTTCTGAACCTGCTTAGGCGTCTCATAGATTGCCCTGAGTGGACCTCATGATTTAATGTGCCAAAAATAAAAACCAAAATAGAGCTGTTAGAAATCACTGTGGTTAATACTGATTTCCCATGATAATTTGATTGTACAATATTTTCTCCATTTTCCTTTGATGGATTTTCTATCTGGAGAGAAAGGGTAACTAAGACAGACAGAACGTTGAGGCAATGATGGTACAGTGATGATGTTTAGATGTGAAGAAGTAGACTGGTTCAGTGGCTACTCAACTCTCTACTGAGACTAATTCTCCAAACCTGGTCTCCCAACCTCTTGTTGAAATCACTGCCCGCCTGAAGCCATACAGAAAGAGAAATGGAAGCTGGATGAATGTATAGAATGATAGTTGGCCAGAGAAGGAAACGAGCAAAAAGAGTTGGGATCTATCAGGAAGAGTACTGGAGATGGGGGTCTTGTGAAAGTAAGAGGAAAGAGAGGGAAGAGGAGGTTTGGGAGAGAAATTAAAGGGACTTCGAGTTCAAAAAGGATCCAAAGAGCCTCCACTTAAGCCCACGGCATGAGGTTAACCACAAAAACCAGCCAAGGGTAGGGAGAGCGGAGGAGATGATGTGTGAAAACAACATGTGAGAGATATGTCTACATGGATGAAAAGGAAGGAGTAAATTTGACTTAAATGGGTGTTACGAAGAGGCAGAATCAGAGTCAAAACACACGCAGGGAAAGAGAATTGTAGTTTCCTCTTAGTCCTCTTCTTAGACTTCTTAAATCTTGGTCTCAGCTTGTTGTCCACAGCTCATTAGAGCTTACAGAACCAGTAGAGCTTACATCTGTTTAAGACTGTGTTCACGCTTTTTGTGTTAAATCACTTGGTCCTTGTTGTTTTGTGAGAGGTTACTACCTCTCGCACAAGCCTTTGATGGGTGGATATTTGTGTGTGCATGTGTGCGTGCACACGTCTGTGTCCACACTGCCATGGCCATAATGAGGAGCTAATTAACCGGTTGTTCCCCTCAGTGCCCTGAGCAGGTGGCTGGAGCAGCCAGGTGGAACCCAGCCCAAACACACTCGCAGCGTACAAACTAAAACACACACATACACTTCCTGGCAGTAGGCAACATAGTAGAGCCTGTTTGGCCAGGCAGAGAGAGCACCCAAGGGGGGCAGCAGCAGGTCTGGTCCACGGTTTGGGCCAAGAGGGGAAAGGTGGTGGTATGAGCTCTCCAATTTTCAAGGACCAATTTTAGCCAGGGGATTTGGGTTTTGTGCAGGCATCCAAAATCAATTGGCTGTGCTTACTGGCTTGGCTTTGTTCAACCTAGGGGAAAAAGATTTATCCCTGACATATGGAGGGGAAAAGGGAAGAGGTGCACTCCACAAACTCACTTGCGTTTTATTTGTTTAGTGTAGTCTTCAAGGGCCAATTTGTCATAACACACTTGACAGATCAGCCAGAGAGCTCGGTCAGAGCACATTTATATGTAAAGGCACCTGTTTTGATAGCTGAACACGAATTGTGTTGTTATTTTACGCTGTCTTTCTATCTTCAAAAGAATTCAGAGCATTTAAGAATAGACCTTTGACTTCAACAGATGAAAACTTGATATTTGTAAGAACTTGGAAGAGGAAGAGGTTTTTTTTCTTATGATTGACAAAGTATTTCAATCTCTGGGGCTTTGATTAAAAATGGATTTTCTTTGCTTTACAAGGAAACATCCTTTATGAAATAAAGCAGAAGATTATTTCCCACAATACTTTGTAGTTTTAATTTTCACAGGAATGTTTGATTATTTTAATCTTTTTATAATGCCTTTGGTTCACATGGATACGCATGAAAACAGGAGTGGGATCAATCAGCCTGTGACCATAATTTTCTATTTTTTCCTCCACTTTTGAATTATGTATAGTTTTTTTGCATTTTACAACCATCAGTCAAGGATAAGAGCTTTTGACTAATTGACCATATCCTGTGATTTTCCAAGAGGCTGCTCTTCGTGTTACTCCATCACCTTTGTTGATGTTTTTTGTTTCAAAATGTTCTAATTTTAACAAGTAAAAACAGCTTGTGTCTTTATTTTTGCAAAAACATAAGAAACTTTTCAGTATATCTTTATTGTTGGACTGACCCGTAAAGTAATTGTGTTAACCTGAAGACCAGATAATTCTTCTCTGTTTGTTTGCCTTCCTACTGATAAGACATTGTGCTTTTTGGAGAGCAACAGCGAGACTTTGATGTGTTAATGAATTGAAAAATGGCCTACACCAGTGTTCGGTTATCCCCGCTGAGCCTAATTTAGTTTAGATGGGGGTGGCAGGTTGATGGAAGGTGGAGTGTCAGCATGTGTGTGCATAAGCACTTCAAAACAAACCCATAAACATTCCAAGATCATTCAGCAGCTGTGATTCAGGAAAAGAGCGTAATAACCCCACACAATAACTGTTCTCCTTGACTCTTGTATAATAATATTTCTTTTTCTTGTCAGATACTGAGCGACTATGCGTGCCACTATTTCTTTCTTCTGTTTTTTGGCCCTCACAGAGTGTCTGGCTGGTGTGAAAGCCATCACAGCTATAGTACACCTGCTAAGTCATTTCCAAGGTTAACATTGAGAAGCTTTTTTCACGTTCTCCTCACTTGAACATATCCTGCCTTACATTTGGACTGTGCCGGCTGATCCAGTTGCACAGCAGTAAATCGACAGGATGCCATGAGAAGTCTGTCTGTACTTCAGCTTGGGAGAAAATCTGATCCATCGCTTTTATGTTCCCCCGCAAGGTGTTAATGGACACAAGTGCTCACAGCTGTTTGTGTGTTAGAGATTCTTGATCATAATCACAGTACTCCCCCTCCCATCTATTATTCTCAATTCTCTGGGATGGGATCAAGGGACGCTTTAGTCCAAGAAATCCAGTGGTGTCTCTACACAAACAGTGCTGTCTTGATATGAATTTATAGATATAACAGCTCTTCATTAAGAACAGAATTCCTCACAAATTGGGCCACAAAATAACCAGATGGAATTGGGAAACAGTCTGGGAATGTGCCCTCTACCCCCCACTTTTTTCTTTTTTTTTCCAGGGTCTGGGAAAAGTGGGCCTCACTTCTAACCAGGTGCCAGGCCTCCCTTTCAGTGTGAATGCAGATGTAAATTCTCACTCCTGCCATTATTACCTAAAGGCATACTTTGTTAGTTTTTACTCAGTGAAAATCCAGACAACCAGGTTTATCAATACAACTGTCTCTTTATCATGCATTACATTATTGCTGTATATTATGTTTTTTTTGTTGTTGGACTTTATGTTAATATCCAACCAAACCTGATCACTAATTCTTTTGGAATTTACAAAAATTAATATATTTGTATGGCAATCCTTCAGAGTACCTTCAACCTCTTTTATAATTGGAGAGATTCGTCTCCAATGTTAAATTATCATCAGTCAATTTAAATGACTAATATATGCTAATGCATTCGTTCTTTAAGATGTATTGAATTGAAAGCCTTTATTGTCATTGTACACAGTACAATGAGATTTGGAACCAGGAGGTAACTATATAAGGGACTATGACATTAAAATAGAAAATGTTGGTTCTATTTTTGTACCTTTTCTATAGAAGCTGTTCACACAATTTAAACATTTTTTGACATTATGTACTGATAACCCTTTGGCAACACAACATTGATCATATCTCATTTGGTGAGAGGCGGTGGTTGGGGTTTGGTTAACGCTATGGCTATATCCACAAGTAACAACTTACTTTTCACTAAAAGGGTCAGGGTCTAATTATTTAAGAAATATATGCACATTTACAAAGTGTTAGATCAAAATCTCAAGTTACAAATTGTATATCTTTTAACTCAGATGAAGGAATGATTCAACTGATCATTTAAAAGAGTGTATATAATATCTTCAGTATCTCAATGGATGTCTATGTTTCATCCATTCTGTCAGTGATTTCTTTCCAGGAACTTTCCTGCACAAAAATCTGCAAACACACTGATACACACGCTTCCAATTCCTCAGGTTTTCTGTCTTTACTTAGTCTTTAATGTTATGTCTTGTTCATTTTATAAACATTCACTGTTTTTTAAATCTACTTTCTCCAGCGCTCACCCTTCTGACTTTAGTTAACTAATATCACGTCTCGTACGTGATCCAGTATAACCTCTTTTGCCACAACTGTTGACATTTTTGGTCGAAGTCTCGGCTGTTGTTTACTCTTGTCGAATTTATTCGCGGATAACTTTGAACCGGAGCTGAGCTCTGCAGCGGTTGGCTTTGAAGCTGCAGCCAAATCTTCAGGTCCCAGGACTGACTCTGATTTAACCAGCAGAGGGTCTGGATCAGACTCCCTTACACAAACAAGGAAGGTTTCACAACAGACAGCTCAAAATACAAACCCCACATGTAGAGAGTGAACAGAGTTTATCAATACTGTCAGAGCCGGCGAATGCAGTGAAATCACGGAAAGACCTGCGAGCCAACGTGAGGAACCAGTCGAGTTTCAAGTGGAAATGCGAGAGACTGTGACGAGATGAAGCCTCAAATCACATGTCCCATATATTCTGCTCGCCTCATTTAAAAGCCAGCTAGCTTGGGCCTACAAGCTTTAAATAGATCTTAGAAGTCTTTTCTCATCAGTGATTCATGAAATGAGCGTCTCTTTTTTTCCAGAGATTAAGAACTAATGAGGTGAGAAAAGCTGAATTCATTAATTATGAAACGGGGAAAATCAGTTCTGCAAATATCACATTTGATTGATGATTACTGGAATAGCAGCCAAGCTCACAGCGACTGTGTAGACTATAAACCACTCACCACCACACCACTTCACTGGAAACTCTCTCCCTGCTCCCCTGTGATATACCGAGTAGTATGAGCATATGTATCATTGTAAGGTTTACAATGGTGGTGAAATATCATTTGGTAAAAACTGTGAGCATCAGTGTCTGTTTTGCTAATGTTTCCTGATGCGACAACAAAACTTGTCCTGTTTTCCCTCTGCAGCATGTAACTGCAACCTCCATGCCCGCCGCTGTCGATTTAACATGGAGTTGTACAAGCTGTCGGGGAGAAAGAGCGGAGGAGTCTGCATGAACTGCCGCCACAACACCGCCGGACGTCACTGCCACTACTGCAAGGAAGGCTTTTACAGGGACATGGCCAGACCGATCACTCATCGACGAGCCTGTAAAGGTAAAAAAAATAAATTAAAAAACTGTCATTTTCCCTTTTCCTTTGTTTTGCTATTTTTTGGCAAAATTGTTTTCTCACATTGTGTTATTTGTTTTTATGTAAAACTGTGTTTCCCAAGACTTTGCGATCAAGCCAACTTCAGACCTGTCAACCTCATTCTTGTCTGTTGCATTAATTGCTAATCAATAATAACCCCCCTGTTTTTCCACCTTGCATATGCTTGAAAAATATCCATTTGTGTGGTGTCAATTAAAATGGAGCACATAGTTAGGTTTTCTAAGGAAAACGGTCAAAGATTTAAGCCCTTTGATTCTTTTTTATATCTATTTATCAATTTATAGCAGGACAGCAGACTTATATATACCGGTAAGTCTACTGTCCTGAAAAAAGTGGAGCAAATTGACATGTTTTTTACCTCATAAATGCCAGGCTTTGTAAAAAAGTGTAAAAAGAGCTAGATGCTCCAGTGTGATAGGAAACACATGCTATCATGGTAACCTTCTATAAAAAATATAAGCATGTCTGAATATAGCTGAGAGAGATGAATTAATACTGTGTCTAAAGCTTGTATGGCCGTCCCATCAAATGTTTCCCCAAACCCCACATACCACATAATAGTATCTTCTCACCAAGGCATCTCTCATGGAAAAATGTGTTTTGTTATTTCAAATTTGCAGTGAACAGCTTTCAGCCAGATATTGTGCTGGAGGCATGGCAAAAACAATATCAGTTTCCTGTACTTGTTGCTCAGGAAAATATTTGGGTAAATAGCAGAGATGTGGTGTTTTTCGTTCTGTGGATCTTGACGATGGTAAAACAACACTTCCAGAACATTAAAAAGTATTAGTGAGAGCTGCCAAAGCTCGTGGCCTGTAAGATCTTTTGGTTGACATTTCACAGTGAGAATCTCTTGCTGGCTTCCACTCAGTTTTCCTTCTGTGGCCGACACAAGTTGAAACTCAACACTTGGAGGTTAAAAATGGAATGATATCAAGCCCAAGTCACCCGCTTTGCTTGGATGTGGAGCCATAGATCATGTAATGGCAAAAACTCTTCAGTGACTTGGTCACATACCTTGAGATGGAGCTTATTTGGCCTTTTGATACACCAAAATAATTATGACAATGGCATGTGCTGCAGTACATATCAATTCAGAGAAGTGTCCACTTCTCAAATCGTCTATTTTTCTGCAACACCTGGAAATGTAATTGCTTTCACACACACAAACCCCTTGACACTGCAATTTGTCCCTATCAAAGCCTAGTGATCAGGTGATAAACTGTTTATCACCCTCCTTCGAAGGCTCCAGATGTGATATTAAAGTTAGCATCCAAGGAGCCTCTGCTGGGCGGGCTGTCTCAGTGATTGATCAGAGCAATTCCACAGCCGTGTAGGAGCTCTGTTTTAATCTCCATCTCCACAGATGGTTCATAACCACCATCTCCAACTGCTCCCAACTTCTGACTTCTCTCCCTGTGACCCACCACAAACTTGACACCTTCGTCTGTCTCCTATTCTCATGCTGTTTCTTCTCAGACTTATTTCTTTTGTCCTTTCTTTCAAGTTTGATTTAATGGGGTCTATGTAGTGATGGAAGTCAGAGGTGTGGTATGCCTGAAGTAGCTGGGTGACACATCTGAAAGGGACAATAAAATGCAGGTGTTTTCTAAGGGGGAGACAGTATTGGGGAGGACTGGGGGCTGTGCAGACTAAGAGGATGAATGGGCCATGCCTGTTTCTAATCAAACCTGTTCTAGATGCGTGTCTGAAGACACTGAGAGGAGAGAGTGAAGAAATATAAGCTCACACCTGGCCTTCATTGTGAAATACTAATAATTCAGCTTAAGGGGAATCGAAGGGCTCAGGCTCTCTAGTTCAAATATCCCACAGCAGTATATTTATATTTTTTTGGAGGCCATAATTGAAAAATTAAAAAAGGTGTTGGAAAACTTGGCCAAAGTCCTCATGAATTTTATAAACAACAATGATCACAAGTCTTAACTCATCTTTTTTTCCTCTGAGTTTTGAGAATGAGGGGGATACATCCTTACATTCATTAATGCAGTGTGGTGTTGCTATGCTGAAAGTCATCAGAGTTCAATAATCTCGTTGACCTAAATGCTAAGGTTGCTTTTTTTCTAAAGATATGAGCTGGTACGATTTGTGCATTTCATCTATTTTGTCCATTTACAAAGTGAAGTAACCAGATGAATGTAATCAACTGTTAAAACATATTCCCAGCAAAGCATATAAATAGCACAATCTTCTCCAAATGTGCACACTTTGAATAACTGCAGACAAAGAGGAACCCTCACCGGCACTCTAGCCCACATGCAGGCACACACACACACACACACATACACACTCACATGTCCTAATACTAATTAGTTAAACGGCAGAGGCCTCTCAAAGGACTACAAATCCCAAGGCGGTGCCTGTCACATATGCAGTCACACAGGCTTGAAAAGTCATCAACATCTGTGGACGTTTTTACAGCTTCTTAACCGGTTCTAGCCCCTGCACATAAAACTTCAGAAAAAAAACATTGAGAGGAGGAGCGCTTGGGTAGAGATTGACACCACCAACCCCCTCATCCCCACTCTGTCCTTCACATGTCACACAGATCTGGCTGTTGCTGACTGTTTATTGAACAATGTGGACACTAATGGTAAACTCTGAAGTCTTAACTGACGGTGCCTGTTTAGATGGGTAGAGAGAATGTCTAACATAATTCACGTCTTGTTTATACTGACCTGGTCGATAGCCCGAGCTGTGTTCAGTGATCAGTGGGGGAACAATGGCCTGTCAGTGCTCCACCACATGTCTCAGCAGGCTTGATAGAGCACCAGCAAACGAGTATCGAATAGATCAAATATCAGGGGATTATCCCATGTGAGCTTTGGACATTTTTTTCATGGGCAGGGTGAACATTAAGTAAAAATCAACCTCTCATTATTTTGGTTAAACTGCCTTCCTTACTATGCAAAGGATCTCACCACACTCAACAACTAACTATCACTTAGTAATAGCTCAAAGGTTGATGGCTCACTTCTATAGGTGGATGGATTGATGCAGGGATCTGATAGATTTTCAGTACACTTTCTTAGGCAATGTCAGAAATTCCCAAATGGTCCACAGGCACTGTGGCATTTGAAATTATTGGCAGCAGCTCCAGCTCAGACTGACTTCTGTAGACCGAGGTGTGGCTAGCACAGAGTGGGAGATAAGTCTGTCTGTGAGCTGTTTGCTGACTTTACCACATGCATATCTGTGCTGCCTTTGGGTTAGTCATGAATTTTATTAAATATCATCCAAGCTCCGGTTTCTTGACGGAACTCGCATGATAAATTCCTGGTATTTTGCATAGATGCTGAAGGATCAGATTTACATGCAGAGCTTCATACGGGACACGGCTAGTTTCACCTACAGGCTGGCGGGGCTTGTGAGAAAATGCATAAGGTTTCTAAAGATGTGAGCTTCAATTAATCTCTGACACCAGACACACTATAATAACTTATGGGTCAGTCTCAGGAATTTAAACTCTGCCTTTGCCAGTCCTAGTCTTTTCCTTTGTTATACAAGCTAAAAACTATGAGGTGCATATTAACACATTTAAGGTTCTGTTGGGTGGTGGGAAGAAAATGACACGTTAGTAGCTGCCTGTTTTTCTGGCAAGTCGAATCTCAGTTGGGTTTCAGGGTTTTTCCACGAATACGTTGTTTTGGATAATCGTGTAATTTCTGGCTAAACTTTGACAATAACAAGTCTGCCTCAGTGCTTTTGTATGAGTATATTTTACAATGGGAGTCAGATAAGAACAAAGGCCAGATGTTCACTTGGGATTTCCTAAATTGCTGCTTCTTTGGGATTATGTCGGTAAAATAAATTAGTTGTCTGTGCAGGTCATTTCAGAGTAACACTAAATGGGATTTAAATATACCACTGTGAAATTATAACTTTAGTGTTTAATCATGTAAGGTACTTCTCTTCCATTTTGTGGACCAAATTTGTCATTTAGGTACAGTATGTAATTTCATGTTGTGGGCATCTGTTTTAGGTGGATTTCGTTGACCAGAGGTTGGTTTGCCTGAGGATTGCCTGTAGGTGTTGGCATTTGCCGGGCATTCACTGAACTTGCGGGAAATGATGAAATGGCAAAGAGTGTGTAAACCAGGCAGGCATGTCGGATTTGGGAGACAGGAAACAGAGAGAGAGGTGGCAGGATGGTACACCTTCTTGGTCATAAATCAGTTCTCACTTACTTTGCTTTCTGCCCGTCAGAAAATTAGTTACACATGTTAGCCACATACAAAGAATCCAGAACACAACTGCAATTTGGGCAAAACATTTAGAACCCTGAGCCAATCATTTATACCTAAAGCAGATTATTTGAGTGGTTTGGATACAGACTCACTCCAAAGAATGGTGTAATATCTTGAATATACTTTTCGGTGACAAGTTGGAAGAATTGCTGACTGACCTTTTTTTCTTCTTTCTTTCACCTGTCCTGCCCTTTTCCACCTGTCCTAAACACCTACACCAGCATGTGACTGCCACCCTGTGGGCGCAGCGGGCAAGACGTGCAACCAGACCACGGGTCAGTGTCCCTGCAAGGATGGAGTCACCGGCATCACCTGCAACCGCTGTGCCAAGGGCTACCAGCAGAGCCGCTCACCGGTGGCACCCTGCATCAGTAAGTCATTGGTGCAATAGGAACACACGTGTACCGGTGTCTTTATACCTCCGTCACTCACACTACCTTAACCTGGGTGATTTCAGTTGATGGCTCATTGACTTTAAGAACTGACAAGCTCTATTGTGAACGAACAGAGGAGAGCAAAACCCAGCAAAAATCTGCAAAACGTAATTGACAAGACACACAGTATTGCACCCTATGCTGTCTGCGTTTTGTGGCGTTGCATGACCGCTGCAATTCTTCAGATAATTTCCTACATTAAAGTACAAACATTTACCAAAGTGTAGATCACACACACGCTGAGCTAATACGTGTTCAGTGAATAAAGAACAGTATTGTTGATATCTGGAGCAAGTTAGTGGAGAGCTCTGGTGAGAACCCACAACTTATGTGTGGGTGTGTGTGTGTACTCCAGAAGCTGTAGATCAGTTTTTTAATTTCCTGTGACAACCGTGTGTGTGTGTGTCCATGTGGGTTATGAATTTTGCCAGTGGCCTGGCACATGCAGGCGTGTGTAATAGAGGGCAACTCTCCACCACACTGGGCCACATTGCAGGTTCTCACTAGATAGCCTCCGCTATAGCACATCGTGCTGCTCCACCCCGCGCCACGGCCAGCGCCGCGACACGGTGCAACATGGAGCCCTGTGGTTTTTTCACATGCATCTCCGGAGCAGATGGAGGATGGGTAACAGGACAACTGTGGTCATGGATCGCCAACCATACTTGTCTGAGTCCTACTGAGCTATGTAATAACAAGAATAAAACAGGATATGCACATCTGAAAGTTATGGACACACCTGGATCCATTATGAATACTGTTAATGACAGCTTTTTATGCTCATGTGGTTTCCTGGTGGGCACCTTATATCCTCTTGAGACTCTCCTTTCCCTGAGATGAGCCTATTAAGCAGCCAATTAGTATGGTGGCTGCAGCCCACATCCAAATGATCCTTTCATCATCTGTCTATCTTCCCAATATGTGGCCATGAGGGCACGTGGACTCCGAGTGGCTTCTAGCAGCTGTGCCTGCCTTCGCAAAGCCTCTTTGCCTGTGTTTGTTTTTGTTGGCAGGGTGTCCATAATTTAAGGGAGACAACTGCTGTGTTTGCCTCAAAACAGCTTTCCAAGAACCCCCCCTCCCTCCAACGCACTCCCACTCATTTGGTTCAAACCCTCAACCTTCAGCTCCAATCAAAAGCAGATCCTCTGGGTGGATGCTGAGCTGGTGTTCCAGTAATTCTGTTTACGGTAAAAGTAGAGGGTCCGTTGTTAGCATTAGCCTTTGTGTTGGAAAGTTGCATATGATTAAAGCAGAGGTCCTGGAGGAATTCCACAAGGCACTTTTTAGTGTAGCCAGTGGGCACAGCAAGGGAGGGTTGCATCTGTCTCATGACAATCCAACAAAAACTGCCCCCTTGCCATCTGTCCATACATGCTTGTATGGAGATTACACAGCAGTGTTAACCTAGCATCTGTTAAAGGATAGTGAGACTGATCCAGTGCAGTCGTTTCTAATTTTTAATGAGTGTGCTGCAGAGAATCAGCTTCTCACTAAGATTTGTCTTTTTTAAATAACCATTAAAGACCCTCACTTCTGCATGTAGGAGTTGCAGGTGATGTGAGCTCCATTTACTTAAACTGACTCAAAACTTTCTGTCACTTATTCTGTCTCAGAATAAGTGAAAGAAAAGAGAATGCAGTGGTTAAACCACCCTATTAGTACTTGGCACACATGGTTTATTTGAGCCTGTCTTCCATCTCACCACTAATAAGTGTCCTTGTCAGTCTGTCAGCATTTATCTAACGAAGCCTCGTGTGTTTCCATTTACATAGTTGGCATACATTTATCACAATCCAAACTGAGGGTTGGACAACCCTGGTGCTTCTGCCAATCCTGATTAGATTTTTCTTCTTCTTCTTCTTGCTCGTCTTCTTCAATTCCCTCTACTTTTACCTCGGTTGATTTTTTGCTGGTAAATTGATATAGTCTTTAAACCTTCCCCTACCCACTATTTTGAACCCATAGTAATGTCTTTGGCGTACTCTGTTCCTGTGACCCCACATGCTCTCCTAGTGGCCCACCAGCCAAAACACTTCAGAGTTATTTGAAAGGTATGGATTTACATTTCACGAGTTAGGTAATTGTGTATATATTGTGTGTGTGTTTCAGAAATCCCTGTGGTTAACCCCACAGCTGTGGTGAGCAGCACAGAGGAACCAGCGGGTGAGTATACTCTCTCTGAACCTCTCCCATAAGCACCGCTGCGTCGTGAAAGACACAAAAACATATTTTGTTAATATTTCTGAAGGAGGTTAAAGGTGTGGAATAAATATCGGTACAAAGCGGGTTTGCTAAATTAAAGTAATGCAAAAAGAGAAAGTGCACGGGGGCCAGCAGCAGTTTTTACTGTCTCAAAAACCTGTGTCTTTGGCTCAGGTTTCCATGCACGTGAGCCTCAGGTTAATTGAGCCTTGCTGCGTAGACAGTGGATCGGCAGCAGAGGTGGTTGCTTACATTAGGCGGTTTTGATGGAAGTCTGACTTTTAAGGTGTGAAAAGAGTTTTAGCAGGTGACCTTGGGGAAATATATTCAATCAATCCCTCCAATTCTTCCCTTTAAGCTCTGGTCTATTACCCTGCTTTTTGCAACTTCAATTTGCAACTGGATAGCGTTGATTACAGATATATGCATTGTAACATACTACTGCCTATGTGCCACCACCTAGCCACCGGTATTTAAGTATGTTTTTTTTTAAATAATAGTCACTATTTTAATGTCCGTTCTTCTCTAAAAATCCTGGATATGTCTACAAACCACAGTATAAATTTCCAACTTTTGACAAGGTACTTCTTACATTTCAAAGTGGTGAATATTGGGCTATTTGTGGGTTTGACTTACAAAGTTCAAGATGTTTTTAATGGCTGGATACCTTGGCACAAGCTGAAGGCCATCAGTGGTCGCATAGTATGAACAAGTAGTGGAACTCAACAGAAGAAGCTTCAATTAGATCTAATACTATACAGTGAAAGAAAAACGGTTTACAATAAAGGTCCCCCTGTATTATATGTCCCTATGTTCCATCAGATATAATTTCACAGTGTTTATATTTGTCTAGAATATGGCATACTTTCCAGAATTATGAAGTAAATCTCTGTAAATTCAGATTTTAGATTGAAAACTCAGAATGTGTGTGTTATTTGAGTTCAGCAAGGAAAATCAACAAATTCAGTTTTTTATGTATTCTATTAGAGAGAAAATTATATTATAGTCTATCAGGGCTTATAAAGGCCTTCACAAAGCCTGACAATAAGAAAAAAGAGGAGCCTTAAACACCAAGGAGTCAAGGTTTTGTTTGAGCCAATGAATGTAGGCCAGTATAAACTGCCAATTTAACACAACTTTTAGGTTGTGCACCTACTGTACAACAGCTTTGGAATATAAAAAAGAGATAAATATAGTGCAGGAAATTAGCACAGAATATGTTTCAGACTTAAACAGAGCAAAACTAAGCAAAGTAGCAACTATGTCCACAAGTATACAAATGTATTTGATAATGCAAACCCCTTGAATAGATCCCATGCTGAGAAACAGGCCTTATTTGTTGCATACCAAGTCCTTTCTTGAGAAAATTGTAAAGAGCCTTAGACCTTTGTCAGAGTCAATTCACTGCAGCACTATATTTTCCCCATCTTTCTTTCCCTTACTAAACTGCCACAGAAGAAGCTTCACCATCAGACATTTGGGACCCTCCAAAAACTTTTTGTGCAAGGGGTGGTGGGTGCAATTTGTCCTTGTCATGGCATGGTGAAAGGGATTTCCCTGGAGCCAATTGTGCATGTTGCCAGTGGGCTGGTCTTATGGGTCATTGGATGATTCACCATAAGCTTTTCCAGGTGAAGAACCAGCACAAAGTAACTCCTCATGGGAAACACCCACTGTTTCCCAAACACTGCTTCACCACTGATAACTTCAGATCAGCTACTTTACACCATACATTTGACTCACTCCCCACCATTATTATGAATCAGTCTGACAATTGTGTCGAATACACAAATCCACACATCTCACCCGTCCATATCTGCACCTATACTTTTTCACATGCTGCCTGCTCTCTCATTTTTTGTTTCTTTCCTTTTCTGTCCCCTCTCTCCTAATAAAATCCCCAGCAGTCTGATATACAACCAAGCCTGCTGGACAATTTTATGAGCTCGGTGGTCTACTATTTCTTACTCCAAACCAGTTCTTCCCTCAAAAGTGAACAATGTAACACCCTTACATTCACGCATTTTTTTTTATTGGGGCATTTCCTGTCCAGCAGTCTCATTTGGTTTGCTTTTGAGAGTTACGCGACCGAATGGTTTTCCTTTTGAAGGCAAAAAGAGGCCTGATGGCAGATACCAGTCCTGCTGCCAGCATGTGGTTTTTCAGTTTCATGCTCTGACATTCCACGGTCAACTTTTCATGTCCCCTCACTTCAGCTGTGTAAAGAAAATAGTAATATATTACCTTGCATGCATGCATATTTAAGCCTCTTTTTTAACAGCTGCACATATTTTCAAACTATATGTCTCTCTCATAGTTTTGTAATGATGTGTATATATATATATGAGTAATAATAATGCTCATAATGATAGTAATAATAATACTAATAATAGTATAATACATATATATACTTGTATGTGTATATATATATATATATATTCTCTCAAGTCTTTGAAGGACTCTGATGGTAATTTATTCCTGAATCTCTCAATGGAAAATAAACATTTGTTGACATTGTGTAAAGGAGAAAGAAGAAGATTTTTCTAATTATAATATTGAAATTAATTAATTAATTTTCTATGTTGTAAGACTAAGCCCAAGTCTCTGAGGAAGATTTGGACAAAGGAAATGGTTTTGACTGTTGACTAAACAGAAAGATGGTTCAACTTGGAGTCAGGGAGGAAGAGATCTAAGATCAGCCAAGAAATGAATTTCCACTGTCACGATCATAAATATAGCGCCTCATTACTGGCAACCCTTCCGACAATGGTCAGAAGAGGTCATCTGCCCAATGTGTGGTCTGAGTCATCACACTGGCAGCCGAGGGCTTTTCATATTCATCCAACCATGACCTGCTCCCACCATGCTCTGTCTTTCCTCAAGACCCCAGAAAACAAGTAAAATGGAACACTTTTACTCATCTGGTATATCTCAGTGATTTGTCAGATGCATTGTAACACATTTATCTAAACTCAGAATTAAGCAACACCATTGCTTGTACTTGGCACATGCATAATCACATAGTACTATTTACACATGTCTCATTAATTTATCTCAGTGTTAAAGTGAGTAGGAGTAAAATGGATTCCTATAAATGTAGGTTTTAATTTTTTTTTGCAGATTGTGAGTCTTACTGTAAACCAGTGAAAGGCAATTTGAAGATCAATATGAAGAAATACTGTAAGAAGGATTATGGTAAGAGATAATTCAAATGGAATTTCTTATGGATGTAAATGCAGTGTTAGACGTGTTGACCCAAACGTGTGCCTTCCTGATGTCTTCTCAGCGGTGCAGGTCAACGTGTTGGACATGGAGACGGTGGGGGACTGGGCCAAGTTCTCAGTCAGTCTGGTGTCTGTGTACAAAAGCCGAGGGGAACCTCTGAAGCGTGGTGACAACATCCTGTGGGTGCACATGAAGGACCTGGCTTGCAAATGTCCAAAGATCCAAATGAGCAAGCGATTCTTGGTGATGGGCGGCAGCGAAGGAGGAACGGGCCCGGGGACGGGCCAAGGAGTGGGGCCGGGAGGCGGAGCCACCAGCTCAGGGGCAGAGCGCTTTGGCCTTGTAGCTGATAAGAACAGCCTTGTGATCCAGTGGAGAGACATTTGGACGAGACGTCTGCGGAAGTTCCAGCGCAAAGAGAAGAAGGGAAAATGCGGCAAAGCATGATTGAAAAACAGTGCCCGCCCCTACCTCTTCCCCCGTCACACACCTCCATGAACCATGACTGTTTCCCATCCCATGATTCTTTTTTCCACCTCTATCTTGGGTAAACTGCACATCACAAAGACTGCATGTACCCTGCCTGTTTTTAAGGACCACATTTTGTGCATATTGTATAATTATTTTGATTTTTAAAGTTTTGTCTTCGTAATGCCACTCGTCTGTTTGTTCAGTTGGTTTGCCTTAAAAAGGGACCATTAAAAAGGGTTTGAATTGTAGACAAAAGCAGGCACCATTCCCTCGATCACGACAACATGGAAATGTCCAAATGTCACTCATCTACAACCCTCAGACACGCAACCTCCGTCTGTTCAAAATGTTTCCCTTTTCTTGCTTGAGCAATCCCATATACAGTGAGACTGGGCACCATTACTCATGCTCCACGCTTGTGATGATTTGACTCCACAATGATTGTCACTTCTTCAGAGACTGACTTATTTCAGCAACGAGATCTCACGTTTCATTATTGAAACAAACTTCAGCTTTGAACAACCCCTCAGCGTCTGAAATGGGCCTACTTGCTCCAGGTCTTTTTAGTAAACTTTTTAGGTGCTAACTGAGAGACTTGTGTCCCATGAGAAACCAAGGGCTTCCCACAGCAGACACCGGTCACATCACCACTGCTGCTGCCACCACACAGCCCTCACAGACTAAACTCCTCATGTAGGGTCAGCAGATATCACTCCTATTAGATCTTTTTTTTGTTTTTTGTTTTTTTGCTATTTCATTTATCCATGTGTCCTTTATTAAGACTCATCCATTTGTTTGATTGTAAACAAAACCAACCTTATGGGCACGTGTGAGTCACGTTGTCGGGCTGTGCCTCGCCAGCACACCTCTCATCTGTGGTTTATAAAATTATGCATCACCATCATGACTCATTGCTTATTACTTTTTGGGGAGGAAACCTATGTGGCATGCACAAATAACTGGTATTTTAGAACAATACCAACGTTTCCAGTGACTTCCTCTAATGTCTTCCTCTGTGTATCGTCTTCCAGATGGTTTTGAAATGTCTGATGTGTGTGAAGACCGGCAGGCTTTTTGTTTGCCAACATAACAGATTTAAACAAAAGTTCCTTGTCATGCAGTAAAAATAGAAAAATAGTAAGATAAACATCATAGTTGTGTCTTTGCTCTGGTATATTTTGACAAAATGAATGAGGATGGAAAGTTTTTAGTGCTCTCTGATTGTAATTTAACATGAGATGATCATGTTTCATCTCTCATGTGCTTTGTTATGTTTGCATGTTTGTGGCTTTTTTAGCCGGTCCATCAGAGTCCAACAGTTAGTAGGGAGGGAACTAAACCAATATGAGCATCAAGATCCAAAGGAAAACTTCCAGAGTCGTCTTCCACCGCATGCCCACGTTAATTCAAAACCCTGTTATTCTTTGCCAAATAAGCAGAGTCAGTTTTTGAAATCTAATTAAGACGCTATGAAAGTCAGGACTGGCTAAACCATAAAGAACCATCTGGTTGCTCTCAATTTTTTTTCTTTTTTTTCTGTCTTTTGTTGGATTTTTTTCTTTTAACAGATATTGTGATGTTTTTCAATAAGATTTACAAGAAAGTTTGAGGGACACTTCACGGTGGCTTGGCAGTGAGTGTGATACAAGCATATCACGCTAGTTAGTGTCATCGTCCTTTGGTTGAGGAAATTTGTTTGATTTGTCAGTTCTCTAAAAGTCTCTCTGCCCTCCCTGTCAACCACGACCCTCCCCAAACTCTCAGTTTGCATGTTGTGTACTGTGTCTTAGATATGTTATGCACTGTAGCCCTCATTTCAGTTTCTTTTAAGAATGTACAGGAAGTCAACCTGCGAAGATCGCAGGCTCACCGGTGTGCAGCCTGACTTTTTACTGAATATTTTTTTCACAATCAAAAAAATGTGGATGGCATGATAGTTAGAGCTATTTTCTATACACTGAACATCATTAGATGTTCAAATGATTGTTACTTTTCTCTCTGCATCTCTTTATTCTGTTTTTATTTTTTCATTATAATCCAATCCAAAAAAAACGTGCAACCAAAATGAGATATCATCCATCATGATTTCTGGTGTGTGACGGGAAAAAAAGCAAAGAAGAATGGATTCAGACATTGGTTTATGACAAAACTGTTGTATAGCAAGGCCTACACTTGTTCAATTTCACAAAAATGCAGGACAATACTGTCAATAATCTGTGTGTTGGCTGCTCACAGCAGGGTTTCAGACAGGTGGTGTTACAGTAGCACCATTTTACCTTTTGTATATAAGTATGGCTTGACACATTAAGAAGGATTCACGAATGATTCCAGTCTGGTACAACACATTGGTTTAGGAACTGTAGTGTCCTTAAACACTTTCTTTCCATCAAGTGGTACTGCAGAATGTTCTCATTTGGCTCTCATTCCTTCTTTTCTGAAGTGCCCACCCTGAATGTTGGATAGTTAGAATGGGCCAGATTTAGTTTGCTCTTGTGAAAGCTATTTAGTGAGCCTCATAGGGAGAGCCATCCTGTTGTTTTACATTAACAAGCCCGGCAGCTTGGCAGTGGAACTGAGGCCGTGTAACTGCTTTGCCCCCCTCCCCTCCCCCTTTTCAGTATTTATAGCATTTGCAGGTGTATGCGTGTAACTTTATGTGTTTAATTAACCTCCCTGAGCAAAAAAGTGATATGCACATGAACTGAACATGCAGTGAGGTGAGAGAACTCTTATTTGAAAGTTGGACGACAAGTTTTACAAGATTTTAATGTTTGTGTAGAGGTGTCTTGGTATTTGGTGAGGAAGGAATATCACACACATGTTTGTTTTTATCACCACATTTGGCTTGTTTAATAAGTCATGATGCATTGGTCATGTTGTAAATATGTTCTGAACTTCCGCTGCCATTTATGTTGTCTTTTGTAAAGCGTCACTCGACCTGGGATGACTCACATGTATGGATGTACAAACCAGATGATTATGGATGTTATATGGATGTAGAAACCAGAAACATATGCTTTTGTGATTACAACCAGAAGAGGTGGTTCAAATATAACACAGAATGTATTTCATTTTTCTTTTTTTTAATCTTTTTTTATTGTTTCCAGACAACAACAGCCGCATTGTCAATGACTTTCAGCGGATTAAAGTAAAAAAAATGTGACTGACTGAACCCTTTGCTGTTCCCAAAGAGGTACAGATGGAACTTGACACATGAGCCCACCATGTTCTGTTACATTAATGCACTTGGAATAACAATGCACCATCTACCTTCCTTGGGGGGGGGGGGATTCTTTTGTTAGTCCAGTCCTGCTTTTCACATTTATTATGTCTTCTCTGTACATTTTTCTCTGAGGCAAAGAACCACTGACTTTTTCATCTAAATGGTCAAAAATAAATTATTAGCTAATGAAACTACGTGTAAAGTCGATCATCTGTCCCTTTACCATCAGCCGTTATCCTGAGCTCCAGATATTATGGAAAATGATGAGAAATTGTTGTAAATTCTGCTCTCATATCGTCAGCACTGTTCTCTCTTCTTCTTTCTACTCACAGGGGCTTGAAGGGGGTATGAGGAGAAGAGTACTGGGTAGAGAGGTTTCCCTCATCCTTGAGCACAGCAAGAGCTAAACATGTGTAAATAAACAACGAGGTGCACATACACACATTTTAATGTGTACCTCACCATGGAGGAAACCCAACTCCCGAGAAAGGCCCAAAGCAGGAAATGTGCTCCTGTCTTTCTCGTTTTTTTTTTTCCTCTTCACCTCTCTCTCACCTACAGTCTCCTCTTTCCTTGTCTCTTCACCCTCTAACCAAATAGGCTGTCTCCATTCATTGTCCTCAAGGTAAATAGCAGGAAAAGCAACCATTTATCATCCGTCTCCTCAGGCTCAAGGCTCTGAGAATTGAGACCGCTGAGAGCGTCTGCACAAATGATGGCGTGTGTGTGTCTCTGCGTCAGGCGCATCCATCCTGCTCATGCTGGCCACCAGTCAGCTTTCCTTCTGCATCCAGTTCACATTGCACCAGACCCGTTTAAGCAACCTGCCTGAAATGGACACTGAAAACACAGATTCATAGTCCTGTGAGAAATATATTTCGGGAATGAAATTTTCATAAAAGTCTTCTACAAGTGGATGATGTGAAGTTTCCTTCTGCCCTCTCAATATGTCACAGAGCACAATACTGAATAAAATCAAGTGGCAAATGACTTAATGTGGCCAAAAAAAGTGTCAGAGATGTCAAATCTGTCATTGAACTACTACTTTGGCAAGAGTCCTTTTATCAAGTTATCAGTGCAGAAAGTATATCATTGCTCTCTAAATCATGCACCACTGATAGCATCACATATACAGTTGTGGTCAAAAGTGTACATACACTTGTAAAAAATCATAATGTTATGGCTGTCTTGAGTTTCCAATAAGTTCTACAACTCTTATTTTTCTGTGATAGAGTGATCGGAACACATACATGTTTGTCACAAAAAACAGTCATAAAGTTTGGTTCTTTCATAAATTTATTATGTGTCTGCTGAAAATGTCACCAAATCTGCTGGGTCAAAAATATACATACAGCAACAAAATATGTCAATTTTGGTGATGTAGCGAGTTGTGTCAATCAAATTAGCTTCATGTCATGGCCTCTTCACTTCTTCTAAGTGATTCTGATTGACTACAGCTGTTGACTTCTCATGAGCCCATTTAAATAGGGCTCATTTGACCCAGTGATTAGACTCAGCTACAAAAGCTACAATGGGAAAGTCAAAGGAACTCAGTGTGGATCTGAAAAAGCGAATTATTGACTTGAACAAGTCAGGGAAGTCACTTGGAGCCATTTCAAAGCAGCTACAGGTCCCAAGAGCAACTGTGCAGACAATTATACGCAAGTATAAAGTGCATGGAACAGTTGTGTCACTGCCACGATCAGGAAGAAAACGCAAGCTATCACATGCTGCCGAGAGGAGATTGGTCAGGATGGTCAAGAGTCAACCAAGAATCACCAAGAAGCAGGTCTGCAAGGATTTGGAAGCTGATGGAACACAGGTGTCAGTCTCCACAGTCAAGCGTGTTTTACATCGCCATGGACTGAGAGGCTGCCGTGCAAGAAAGAAGCCCTTGCTCCAGAAAAGGCACCTTAAGACTCGGCTGAAGTTTGCTGCTGATCACATGGACAAAGATAAAACCTTCTGGAGGAAAGTTCTCTGGTCAGACGAAACAAAAATTGAGCTGTTTGGCCACAACACCCAGCAATATGTTTGGAGAAGAAAAGGTGAGGCCTTTAATCCCAGGAACACCATGCCTACTGTCAAGCATGGTGGTGGTACTATTATGCTCTGGGGATGTTTTGCTGCCAGTGGAACTGGTTCTTTGCAGAAAGTAAATGGGATAATGAAGAAGGAGGATTACCTCCAAATTCTGCAGGAAAACTTAAAACCATCAGCCTGAAGGTTGGGTCTTGGGCGCAGTTGGGTGTTCCAACAAGACAATGACCCAAAACACACATCAAAAGTGGTAAAGGAATGGCTAAACCAGGCTAGAATTAAGGTTTTAGAATGGCCTTCCCAAAGTCCTGACTTAAACCCCATTGAGAACATGTGGACAGTGCTAAAGAAACAGGTTCATGCAAGAAAACCATCACATTTAGCTGAACTGCACCAATTCTGTCAAGAAGAGTGGTCAAACATTCGACCTGAAGCTTGCCAGGACCTTGTGGATGGCTACCAAAAGCGCCTAGTTGCCGTGAAAATGGCCAAGGGACATGTAACCAAATACTAATGTTGCTGTATGTATATTTTTGACCCAGCAGATTTGGTGACATTTTCAGCAGACCCATAATAAATTTATGAAAGAACCAAACTTTATGACTGTTTTTTGTGACAAACATGTATGTGTTCCGATCACTCTATCACAGAAAAATAAGAGTTGTAGAACTTATTGAAGACTCAAGACAGCCATAACATTATGATTTTTTACAAGTGTATGTACACTTTTGACCACAACTGTAGCTATTGAGTTAGATGATAAGACATTTTCCACGTGCCTGTGTTGTGTGACCACAGTTACCAGCTTGGAAAACCCTTCATTTCCTAAACTAATCTTTTGGGAACAACATGAGGTGAAAAAACATTGGATTCAATGCAAAACCCTATGGCCAGATTGTAAACATGTTAAATGATCAACTTTCTTTGGAGTCAGCAAAATGTTACAATTTGATACTCATGTTAAACTACCAGGTTCGCTTTGATTTTTTTTTTCAATAATGGATGCATGGAAAAAATGGTGCAAAAATTGTTTGGATGTTTTTTTGTTGTTTTAGCCAACATACATTTTGATCTTTACATAAGGTGGTGTTTTCACCTCAGTGGTGTTGATTTACTGCCTTACCACCACAAAAATTAGAGGAGAACTTGTTTTATCAATGCACATGTTGTGAACATGTTACATGCCTCAAATATAAAGTAAAATCTTCAAGGCATTCCACTTGCTTTGAATATAACTTTTTTTGTTTTTTTTTCAACATTTTTAAAATTGTTCATCCCTTCATCTAACAAGGTTTAATACCATATAACAGATTAGAGCATTTCACTGCCAACAAACATTGGTCTGTTCTTGGTCCACCTTCATGCCTGTGTATAATTACAGAGAGCGTTTATAGAAATAGTTCAGTTCAAAGTGTGAGTTGCATTAATGAGTCAAATTTAGACCAGTCATTCGTGCTCAGTAGACTACTCCACTGCTTGTCATGCAAACTCAAGGGGCTCTAAGGAAATGTTTGTGAGAGATGTGCCTCTTAGTGAAAAAAGCACCAGTGATCAGGGTGAATAGTGTCCATTCTGCCTCCTTCCTCCCCTACAGACACACACACCCACATCGAGACACAATCCTAGCAGCAGGCGATGGGGGCTTACCAATCATGCTTTCATAAGCTGCCAAAGCGCCTTCATTGGCTTTAAATGGAGCCTCATTACCCCTACTCTTCAAAGCCCAACAACAGTATTTTCCAACATGGGATCTCTCAGTGTGTAGAAGTCTGTTTCCTAAATCTTCTCCTTCGCCTAAATGTATTTCTTCTTTTTTCTTTTTTAATGTTTCACCATATTCACAACTTTCCATTCTGATGATCTGTTTGACTTGATTCCATTTTTTTATTTCTTTTTCCTCCATGTCATCCCCCTGACACGCTGGGTTTGTATCTGTGAACACTTATGTGTGTCGGTCTGTGACTCAGAGTGTGTGCGGGTCATCACGTACCCTCCCCAACCCCCCCTTCGAAAACCGCAAAAAATGTGGCAAGAAATCTGTGTGGACCCAGATCATAAATATTCAGTAGTGAAGGCCTGATCACTTTCTCTCTCTCTGCCTCTGTGTGTGCAGCATATCTTTTTTTTGTGAGTGAAACCAGCTGTCATCTGACGAGACACTGCTCCCTCTGGACCAGACACCTCCACTCATCCATACATCTGTCAAGCTTCAATCTCTTCATCTCCCTTCCTTTTCATTTGCTAAAAAAAAACCCTTCAAAGAGAAATGTCTTCTCACCTTCGGCCCATCAAGTCTTTTACCCTCCAAATGGGCTAATTACATCCATGTTACCTTCAGACAATTTCCCGGAAACACTAAGCGTGAAAGATTGTATGGGATTGCTGTTGCACAAAACTGGGATTCAATGTTCTCTTTTTTATTGTTGAAACAAACTTTATTGGGGTAGTGAGTGATTCAAAATGAGTGAGGAACGGGGGGTAATTTAAAACCAGTGTGGTCCCTGATAGGCACATTGTGCAGCACAAGCCTTCTCCTAATCCACCCCTCAGCTTTGTGTTTGATTGGGTACTGTTGAAAATAGGGATGAATCTGCCTCTTCAAAGCCTGTAACATAAGAGGAATGCCTGTGTGTGTGTGTGTGGGTGAATGTGTGTTTGTGTGTGTGTGCTGCCCATGTATTAAGGTGATCACAAAAAGAAGATTGTGTGCAGATGGACAAATAGAAATTACATTGGTGAATTTTGTATGAGCTCTTTGTGTCGTAACCACTTTTTCATGACATATTTTATAAGTGTTGATGAAGCATTGTAGTCCTGGCTTCAGATCTGAGCAGTTCCCAAAGCACAAGAACATTTGATCATGTGTGAAAAAATACTATATGGCCATGTTATGCTTGGCAAACAGTACCCCATCTGTCAGTGCTGGGATTCTTCAGCATCATGCATCAGGCAGGTGTTTCAGGTTGGGGTGAGGACTCAGTACAAAAATCCTGGCTTCCCTTGCCTTTGAGAAAGTTTAAGAAGAGTGAATTGTTCTCTTCACACTCCTTACAAAATGGTTTGACAAGATGACAGAAGGCAGAAATAAAGCATCTGTATGATGTTATTGGCCAACTCGTCGCTTTAGCAGGACGTCAACTCAATGAAAACAGAAAATAAATCAAAATTCTAGTTGGTTCCAGGATCTCTATAGTGCTGCCTAGAAACAATGGAGCCTGAAAAACAAGGGTCCTGGCTTTCATTTATATTTTATGGGTTAATTATGCACTGATAATTTGTTTTAAAATCATTTTTTTTACTGTAATACTCAAATGCAAAAACTAGGGCAGATATTGTAGAGGATATTGTTTATGCATTATATTGCATATATTGAAACGATAGAAATTAATATACACTGTTTTCTTTTAAATCTATCAAATCTTTCAACTTCCCTTATTGTATAAGAGATCCACAACTGCTCACCATCATGTCAGTGAGTTATGTCCTCTTATTCATGCATAGATGGTATATCCTGCCTGGCAGCTGGAACACATCTTTCAGGTCGCTTTCGTCGTTGGTTTGGTCATTTTGAACATAAGAGCACAGGCTCTGATCATTTATCACCATCATCTAGACTTCTTATGCTCCAATCCAAACATTTTTTATACCAACACTTCACCAAGGTTAATCATTTATTCCTAATCACAACAAAAATCCGAATTGGACTTTCAGCTCTCACGGAACAGGGTCAAATCAAAGCTAGGTTCCTAGTTTGATAGTTGATCTAATCTAAATTCAGTCCTCCTTTTTCACAGGATCAACATTTACTGAAAAGTCATCAAGTAGAATGCCTCTCTTTCCTCTGGGCTAAAGCCCTCTTTGAGTGCTTCACCCCAGGCTACACTGTAACACAGTGCATGATACTGGGCTGATCCACTTCAAGCTCCATCTGTTGGCATTTAGCACCAGCTTCCCAGCCTCTGCACTGATCTCCGGTCTACACTAACTGCTCTAATTTGTCTGCCAAAACCCACTCTGATTGCTACCATGTGACATTATATGAAAGGTGAGGGATGCTTACTTATCTGTGAGGACAGACGGAGGCAGAAAGTAGTTGGGCAGTAAAAACAATAGAGTGCAAGAATACTTAACAGGAAAAAATGATGATGAGAGAAAAGGAAAGTAATCGTTGAATTAAATTAGCAAAACCCTGTGACAATATGGGAATGAGGTAGAATAATAGGCAGCAGTTCAATTATTCATAAAATGGATATCATACCACAGGAGGCTGAGCTGTGTGGTTTTGATGACTGTGAAGACAAGATACTTTCCTCTCCAGAGATAACTGACAGGGTGACGGGGCCAAATTGATGACATCTGGGTCCACAGTCCATCAGGATCTCTGCTGTCTCGTGCCAATGTACACAGACCAGAGCAACCACCTGGAGAAGAATGCATTCCCTTCTTCCTCTCAGAGAAGTTTTCAGGTCATTGAGAATTGTGGACACTGCTGGTAAAAGAACTTCAGTTAGCATCTTTCTGCCATGTCCTGACTTGTGCAAGAAAAACTCTGCAGAAACAATGTACTGGCTTCACAACATGTGTGCGTTGTGTTCAGTCAGCTATACTTGCAAAATGATCTCCCACATGAAAAAGAATTTGTCATGGATGCTCAAAATCCTGATATTAGCCTCTAAAAAACTCAAAGAAATCTTCAATTTTTCCTGAAATCTAAGTGCATGAACTTGATCATAATGAAATTATTTCTGCCTCTAAGAGTTAACTCCCAGGGGCACATGAACATCTGATGATGTCATTCTCACTTTACGCAGAGCAAATAATGTTTTTGCATGTTTAGAATTTTTAGAATTCAAACATTTGCAAGGTTGGATACATATTGAAATAAATGAGGCAGTTTAGATTTTGTGCTTCCTCGTTGCTTTTTTAAGCATGGGGTGCTGTGTAAGGTAATGTCTTTGTGCAGGTGAAAGTAAAAATTTGTTGAACTTTGACCTTTGACCCAAGCTGTGCTCTGTCAATCACTGCTTGAGCAGATGAAAGACTAATTAGTCTACTTGTGTGTCTGCACTTTCAGGCACACTAAATCCACCCATCTATACACACACCCATCCATTTTTGTGCTGCTTATCTATGGGTCTGGGTCAAAGGGGAAGAAGTCTCAGCTGAACTTCCCAGACTTGTGTCTTAACAGCCACCTCCTCGAGTTCTCCGCTGTGAATAATTCTCTTCAGGGTATTTTGGTTCAGCTCAAGATTTTGTTTTGTACTTGGATGAAACCACAACCCTCGGCTCCTTTAAGGAAGACAAAATAAAACACATATAAGCAAATGCAGTCATCAGGCTAGAATGAAACTCAGTGAGTCTCTTGAGGGTATCAATCCTCGCACGTTGTCTGCACTAAGTTGAGGTTCTATTTATGCAAAGGCATTTTCCAAAAACTAACCTCAAATGAATATTATAATGAATAGTATTCTGATTTATTTTGTTTACTGGAGCTGGAAACAAGTCATTTATAGGATATGGAGTATTTATTTAGATGGTAAAGTACATTGACTAAGGAATGATTCATGTTCACACACCTCCTGTGTAATAGCAATGTTTACATTCTTAGTTTTTTATTACTTAGACCGCATATACCCTTACTTGGCTTAACGTCATCAAAAAAATGCAGTTTACATGGTACTGTCCCAAATGATCTACAGTTGATAGTATTTAAAATATGATTGGAAAATTGGAAACCTTAAAACTGTTTGCCTCTGCTTTGTTTTAAACATTGACTTTTGTTACTTACACGTCGTTCACTCAGGCCTGAAACTTCTTCGGAGATACAGCAGTTCACAACTTTGGTTTCCATTCCCGCACCGCATTGTTTCTCTGTACGGGCGTTCAACATTTTTTAGGCCTTATGATGGCGTCTTTAAGGCCACTTTAGCATGAAAAATTCATGTGCATGGCTGTACATTTTCAGAGAACACACAGAGATCTGTTCTGATTATATTACACCGATGTAGGGGGACCCAAAGAGAAAAAAAGAAAAGCAAAATTATCTAACATTATTTTACTACATTGCCTTATTACATTTGTGTGCTCTTTAGTATCCTGGTATTGATGCTGATGTAGTTAGTTCTGGAGGCATTTTCTTAGAAAAGATCAAATACAACATTAACCACAATACACTCAAGACCTATAAAACAGAAAGGAACATGAACACGTGTACCAAACCTTATGGTATTTAGTCCAGTTATAGTTGGGACATTTCCCTCCAGTCTACATGTGACAGTCTCATTATGGTGCTACAGAAAAAGTCATTTGGATCTATCATCTGGAAGCGAAATGTTTGTATAACATTTCGTACTAATCCAGTATGTGTTGACATTTTTCTCTGGACAGATGAAAAATAGTGTGGCACTGTTACAGTAAATGAAAAGTCAATAAGGTTCACTCTGTACCAAATTACATGGCAATTCATCCAGTAGTTGTTGAAATATTTCAGACTAAAGAGGTGGACTGACATGGTTCCAACAAAATTACAAGAAAAAAAAAGCTCAATATTCTAGTTTTTCTTGTTCCCACACACACATACATAGACGCCCCCATCACTGGTGTCACAAGGTTATTATAGGAAAGCTCCCCACAGACAGAAGCCTGCTCTCAGTTCCCCCCTACAAGCACTTGGTAGAGCGCCTGTTTGGATTTGGCCACTGCTTCTCAACAGGACGTAGAATTCTCTATCCAGAGACCCATCAAAGCTAATGACAACTCTTGGCCAATTATTTACCCACCCAGTCAAAATCTGCCATGGCTGTTTACACTCAAACATACTTTCTATAACCTTTTGACAGTCTTGACATTAATTCGCACACTGGCCCAATAAAGTCAAGTCACATATAGGCACAGTAACTATTAAAACAAGTGTCAAACTGTGCACTGTGACCTGCGAGCAGATGGTACCGTGCAGAGCAACACCTCTGAGCTGGCATTCCAAATGATTAATCTGCAGTGAATGCAAATGATCTAAAGTCTCATGAACTGAACAGGAAATACCATTTAAAGAATACAGGTTGGTGAGATCTAGAGAAATTACTATTTCAAAGAGATTGCAGCCCAAAGGAGAAGCAAGGCACCTTTCCTTCGCTTTCACACCAGAGGAAGTTCTGGACAACTGAGGCCTTGTATTCGCCAGGTAAAGCAGGAATCAGGCTCTTGGTTCAACAACACAGGCACCTGTGAAAACATGGGCAGCAGACTACATATCAAACCAAATAAACTCACATCGGCATGGAGTGTGGGCACACTGTGATGAAAGATGCCACTCAACAGCCGCACCCACAGGCCAATAAAACACCTCACTAGTGTGATGGTAGAGCACCGGGTAAGATCTGGTTTTCATGGCATGGAAGCCTAATTTTTGTGTTCACATTGTGGTTGGAGCAGCTGAATGTTGAAGAAGGGTGACGGTTTGGCTAATATGACGTGTTCTGGGCTGCAAAATAACACGTGGTGACATAAGCTGTTGCAAAACTCAGAAACATTCATACAAAAACAGCTTGAAGTTGAAGTAATATTTAACAAAAGAAAATTCCTGTGAGCGTGTGTAACAATTCATGTGGGATCGTTTGGCTGCGCAGCACCCAAGGCTTGATGTGGATGCTTGTCAGCGGAGGCAGTCGGCCCTCTTGGTCAGTAAAGGCTGAAGCTAAGTCACAGTAAGAGCGACGTCAGTTGTGTAGCAAAGGCACTCAACAAAGTAAACCATTGTGATTTCCTTTGGTACTCAAACTTCAGGCCAGCATTACCAATACACACTCACTCACTCCCTGCGACTGGCAACTGCTCAAAAATACTCACAACTTGTGAGAAAGGCATCCAGACAGAAGCAAAAACATCCCTGACGAGCTACATCCTTGTATCCTTTTCCGGCTGTCAGAGGTATTTGCTCGACAAAATGTTAATGGGTTTTGGAGTGGTGCGTTAATGAACAAAAAAAAAGGTACATGCACGGAGGAATCACTGGAAAATAATCCCTACAAGCCAGAACTCATAACGGCTGGCTGTGTGACTAGACTCAAAGCTTTTTCTCCACTGAATATGGGAATTCTTGTTCCGTATCCAGGATATGTGACAGGCCTGGATTACTTAAACAATATCCATCATAATGTGCTCCCCCTGCACATTATCTGTATAAATCATGTCATACACTGGATTAGGTACTAAATTTGGCTGAGGATTGAACACATTTAGATTATTTTAGATGTATGACACTACTGATGACAAAGGCACAGCATGAAGAGGAAAGGTGCAGTCCAGTACATGTTTGCTTTGTGGTAACTGGAAGTAAAGCAGGAAAAAGAATGGCAAAACGTCTGAATTCTGTCAACAAAAGGTTACTCGTGATTTACTTCCTGTCTTTTAATGAAGTCAGTTGAATGTTGTTAGATGAGATGGTTTTTGTGCCCAGTTGATTCCAAACTTGGAGAAAGTGTTTCAATAAGCTCACCAATAATGAAAATGTAAAACATATGCTCATTGCCATGTCATTATCGAACACAGATTTTGTCAGATTTAATTTTAAAATGTGACTGATTGCCAAAACAGTTATTGACAGCATGTAAAAGGATGAGAGGACAGCAGTCAAAATCCATGGGGGAGATTGTCTATATTTTTTTTCTGTGATTTTTATTTTATTTATCTGTCTTTGATAATTGATTATCTTATCAAGTGCTCCATTTATTTAAAATGACAATTGTCCTTGGTTATAGGACATAAATATTCTGGATAAATAAAGTAGCCTCTTATATTGGAGGACAGATTGCCTTCAGATAGCATGCTCCTGTATGTGAACTTTATCTCCATTTTCTCTGATGCCTGTGCTTTGAAAAGTCAACACAAGTGTTCATATATGAAATCTCAGGTATTTACGTGGGCATCTGACAAAAGCAGGCCATTTTGCAAAGAGATGAAGATGCTTTTATATAATCAAAACCACAGCTGACTTGAATGTAGCATCATGAAGAAGCACTTAACTTCAGAATCCAACCATATCCCCTCTGCTGCTCTGCAAAGAAATGAACCCTACAAATGACAGTTATCGTTAGGGTCCAAGCTCGCGGGCCCCCTGGTCAGGGGGCAAGTGTACCACACAAAAAGTATGCATAATAACAACCAGCTGACAGAGCTTCATAAGCTCGCTGGAATGAAAAGGCACTTAAACCATCATGTTGTCATAAATGAAAGGACGAAAATGAAAAGATAACTTAAAAAAACAAAGGAATACTACAGACATATATATATATAAATATATTTCGTCTATATACATATATTGTACATATATTCGTATATATACATATATCTGTGCACTTGTATGAAGAACTGCCAAAAACATCGCAAGTACTCTTCAGCTAGAGGCTGCCCTTCCCCACTATTTATCTTTCAAACAATTTAACCACAAAGTCAGTCAGTTAAGGCCCACATTCAGTGGGAATCAATTACAGGACACCTTTTGAAAAGTCCCTGAAGACCTGTTGGTTTGTGGTGTGAACAGCAGTATCACCTTACACATTTAAAGTTTACACCAATAAGTTAGCAGTCATTACAAGGTGCTGAGCTGCAATATGGCTGACACCAGTTGTACAATAACTCCAGTGATTATGACTTTTTAACAGTTGTTAGCAGTACCCAGTGGAGTACGATCAAGTATTTTGAGGTGAATTGTAACAGCTAGACCTAATTTAGAGCAGATTTGGGACATGCCTTATATGAAAAGTTCAGCCTCATTGCTCTTCTCTGGCTAGAACTTATTAAGATAACCAAGTGTGGACTAATTGACAATCTCAGAAGTAATCTTTTCAAAACCTGCTTAAATTTCCAAAGTCCTTTTTTATGCGGGAATACTTCTTAGTCTCTTAAAAAAGCAAATGCATGGATAATTATATGTTGTTATCCAGTTGACTATCTGTATATTCCTCAGTGCGTGGTGTATGATTTCATTCCTCTTATTCTTGTTTTTAAACTGCCAACATCTGGCTTTAATTAAGGGGCCATACGGGTACCCCCACCTCAATGCCCTGCCCCCACAAAAGATGGAAATTTACACATGCACTCGCACTTTTGTACCTGAGAGTTTAAATCTGGATGCTGATGAACACCTTGACAGACGGTCAGTTTGAAGAGAGCAGCTTTTTGTGAGGTGTTGGTGTAAATTGGATTAAAGCACTCATCAGCGCGAGTCACTTTCACAACTATAAAATGTTACAGGACTGCTTTGTGCAACAGCTTTTCTGAAAGCTTCTGGTCCAGAGCGACTCTGTGCTGGCAGCACTTCCACTCCACCCAAAATATGTTTTTCAAATATCGAATCTTTATTTCTGAACTGTGGGTGTATTCAACCTTTGTTACTACTGACATAGAAAATCTGCTAACACGCCTCAGTCAGCATCTTTTCTTGTGGCAGTTTTAGTGGAGTTACTGTCAACACCGAACGCTACACAGTGATACTTCACATTCTCATCAGTCTATCTCAGTTTATATCCTTAACAGCTGCCTCCTCACCTCTGTTCCCTCAGCCTTGGTCCGACACCAGGATTCCACTCACTTTTCCCCTCTGTCTATTTATCTTGACATCTTTTACCACTGCACTAGCTGCTGTGTCTGTCCTTCAGCATTTCTCCCACGGTGGAGTGCACAGGCAGGCTTGCAGATGGTGTGGACCTCCGCCCGTTGTGAATATTCCACTTCACAGCCCGGTGCATACCTGCGGCCGAGCCCAGCTGCAGCAGAACAAACATACATACAGAGTGCCTGCATTCCTGTACACCCTGCCTGTCTGCTTAGCGTCAGTCCCTGATGGTTGAATTGTTGCTATAATGTTGTGGCGGTGTCTGCGTGATGTTGGATGATGTTGGATGATGTTGGACGTGCTGAGAGCGCAGCTGCTGCAGCACAGGCAGGATCCATACTCATGTGGCAGAGTCGGTCCTCCAGCTTGGATCGATAAACTTTATCTGTCACATTAGCCTGCTGCTCCCGAAAATAGGGATGCTGCATTAATCTGTTGAGGTTAAAATTGGTAGAATTGTCCCTTTTAAAGAAGGAATACTAATGCATATTGGTTGAGGAATGTTGAGTGTTCAAAATGCTGTATTACACCAATGTGTGGTTGATTTTAAATGTGTTATCCAGTTGCTGTATGATTCTAAACTTCCCTTTTATTTCTGTGCAAAAATACATCCAGAAAACACATACACATAGCATGGCATTGTACCCTCTGCACAGGATGCAAACCAGCATTTTCTTACAATTATGTCACCAAATAGTAACTATGTTGGGACTTAATAATTCAGCCTTTGAGCTGAGGCGCATTCCATTTAGCAGTGTGTAAATATTAGATGTATTTAACTAGCCCAACTGAGCCAACTATTTATCATTTGATTACTGCGAGACCATTAGAAATAGCAGCTGGTTCGTGACTTTCGGAATATGTTAGTCTTAGAAAATGTAATCCCTTTAATGTTTTTGTAATATGGACTTTACTTCACCTTAACTTTAAATATTTATCTTCAATACCACTTTTTCTAGCACTGCCAACTGATATTTTAGGCCAAGGTAGGAGGAATGTCATTTTTATCCTTATACAAACAAACATCATGAGCTCTTGTGGCCCTTCATTATTTTTCACAACATTGGTGAATTTTGGGAGGACTACTGCAGGGGCTAACACGTGCAAAAAGCATTTCAGCATCAACATGACTGATATATGCTGTGCACCGCATCAGTCATGTTGAGTCATAATGGCTGAGTTGTTTTATTATGTTTGGAACCTGCTGTGCCTTTTGGAGACCTGTGCTGCACAATTTGCTGACATGATTTGGTGATTGATAAAAAAAAAAAGAAAAAAACGTGTCTTTATGCTTTCCTGACAAATGCTCGGGGAGAAAATGACTATGCGTCCTGTAGCCTTGCCAAAAATGAAGCTACAGGGTTGCGTTGGATATAATTTGATCTTGTGATGTTTCTGTGCTTCGTGTCACACATTCATATCATTCTGTGGGATTTCCTGTGATTGTGGCTAAATGCTATAGGGTAACACTGATGGTTTTCATTAAGCGTGCAAAGAAATACAACTGTGATGACAGATTCATTTCTGAATTACCTGTGACTTAAACATCTTTATTGTTGAGTGTGTTTGTGTGTGTGAGAGTGGAGGTGCAAATGTCCGACCTACGCAGACCAATTAAATGCATCCTACAGCCTGTAAAGAGCCTTCAGAGATGCACACCTGATGTGGCTCGTAAATGCCTGCAGCCTGAGAGACTCGTGCAGCTGTCTGCCCCATTTGCTCTTTGACTTTGTAGCACACGTTTTTAACTATGACAGCTAATTTCAAACCTGCTGAATGTGCACACTTTACATCTGTCTAATGATCCTTAATGGAATAGAAATGCGCTGTTTCTGAAGGCGATTCTACATAATGCAAAACACAGAATTTCTCATCGTGATAAAGCCCCTTCTGGCTTTTCCCATCAAACTCACAAAAATACTCCCTTCCATGAACAAATTACATAGGAACAGATAAAGTAATAGTTTGATCAGTTTTCAAAGTATTACTATGTCTTGTTCCTGGTTCATATTATACCTGTGTACATACAGATTTCTTTGAAAAATGTTTTTCATTGAATGTGAAGTAACCATTTTGTATAATTTCCTAGGATTTTCCATCACAAATCTGCTCATCTGATCTCTTTTTGACATAAATTGAAAATAATTCTTCATAAGAAGGAAGAAGATAGGGAATACACATCTAATAGAAAAAAACCTAACACATCATGACATAACAAAGCAATATCCCTCATTTGCTGAGCCGTTTTCAGAATCCGTAATACTCACATAGCCATAGATTTCCCACATGATAACATCCATCTGACAAAATGCAATGTTCATACCTCGTGAAGTTATATAATAATGCAACACACTGCCCAAAAGTGTCGTTTTGCTGAAAAGACGTCAGACTGATGACCAGGAAATGTGACTTTTTGTGCAATTTTGTTGAGAGGCAATTCCCTGACACTTATCTCACAAATGTGAAACAGGTAGAAGGCTGAAACTCCAGATGCTGCACAGATGCAGCAGCGTTCGCCAGTAACGCTGAAGTTGGTTTTTATGGTCAAATATGTCAATGTGCACGAACTGAAATTAAAATCATTCCACAAATGCTGCACATTGATTAAAAGAAATCAAATGTTACACAAATGGCAGATTACTGCTGTTACTAATGAACGCTGCTCAACGGATTGTTTGCTGCGTCAGCAGCTTTTACAGTTTGCGCCCCCGCGATTCCACAACTTCAGCAGCTCATCTTGTAAAGTTCCAAATACACGTATAGTTATTTTGTATGCTTCCAATAAAATATCAATACGTTAAGGCACAAACTCTTCATCACAACGTAGTTTGGAAAAACACAGACCCCCCCCTCGACCTCACTCCTGTGGGTTCCACTCGATCAAAATATCAAGGTGGAAGGTGAGCTTTTCCCATTGGGAGCCCTGCCAGTTTTCTTTTCATTACTCTTGCTGGGGGCTAAAACCCCACAATCACAATAAGCTTTATTTTTATCGACATGTCCAGACGAAAGCAGCATTCCAGGGAATTAGGCTCAATTTCACTTGGCCTCGAGTGTTTTTAGGGAATACTGTGCTCCATAAGCTACCCTGTTCTTCTGTTTTTTTTCATAACCGGGCATTCTGCTCGCTAAATGTCATATCTGCCCTGATATTGTATACTGTTGTTCCAAAACTGAGTAGAATCATTTAGATTGTTTGCATTTCGGGAAGGTTTCACTGCAGCAGTTATTCTGTAGTCATTTGAACAGTCTGTTTACACCCATCAACCTGATATCCATCTGAACTTGCCAAAAGTAGATGTCAATTACTTCTTTATCAGATTTGAAGCAGGACTCACTTGGAAATAAGCATCGGGTAATGCCTGATGACACATCGAGAGACTCCACCAGACAGAAACAACAGAACGCGCTGCATGAAACGTTGTGCCTTCCACAGCTCTTCTGCTCAGGGGAGCAGTGCACACATCTAATGTTGTGTGTTTTTGTTCTGTGGCAGGGGTCCTCTGAGAAAAAGTTACAGATGTCACAGTTCTACTGCTGTCTCCCAGAAATTTGCTGTCTTGTCCATCAAACTATGAGTGTTGTTCTGGGAATACCATTCATCCAAACAGAGGCACACTTGTCCAGTCACATTACCATACAGAGTTATGTACTTGCAAAGAAAGATCCACTCAACCATATACTGTAAGAATTGAACTAATCCTTGTACTAACATTTAGGTTAGAACTCACACATCGGAGGAAAATATATATCATAAAATGAAACCAGAATGCATCTGTTTATTTGTTTTTCAGGTCATGAAACTGTGAATTAATAACAGACAACAACTGCAAAACATAAATTACATTATCGCTGTTCAACTAAAATGCAGCCAGCATCAGAAGCCGCGTGGACTATTAAAAACAAAGTGTTCACTGAAGAACACAGAGTGTATTTCATCTCTTTCATCTTAAGGTTGTAAACTGCTCAACAACTCAAAAAGATTAATAACCTGAAACTTTTTTCCCCAATGATTCTGGCTGAATAAGCCCGTCTTCTGTATTAGTATATTAATTAATGCCACATTTTTTCCCCCTCAGCTGGCTGTTGTTTTAAACTGGGTGGTTAGTCATTCAAGTGCATGTATGAAATAAAAAAGTTCAAGAGAAACAGTAGCAGCAAGAGAAAAGGTTAAAGCACCAGCTGTGGAAATTACATCTATTGACCTATTAAGTCACAAGCTTCAATTTAATGTTCTATGGAAATATTCACTTAATAGCCCCTAAACCATTAAAATGAATTGAAAAAAGAGACGTTTCTTTAACAATATTTTGTTACATTGTTTTTTAATGCAGAACGTATTATTGATAAATTCTTCAGATCCTATAATTTAGACTCAGTTTCTACTCTTATGGCTAGTAAATAAAACACAAGCTTCATTTTGTTTTAGTATGAGTCTCTAAGTCATTATCATCCAAACTTAGAAGTGAGTAGGTTTGGGGCATGTGGGTTAGCATGGGCTCACCTTGGGTATTGGGGGCTCCATCTGCATCTGCTAAGTCCCTATGTAGAGCAACCCACTCTACCTGTAATTATCTTGGGATTATGTATTTATATGACCAAGATCTATGGGAACCTCCTGATTTCCCCCAAACCCTCCAATAAATAATAAAAGTGTCGCCCACAAGTTGATCAATAACTTTAAATCCATGAAGTAATCTCTGTGTGAAACATATTACAGTGAGTAACTAAACTGCTTTCCAAAATGATTTTGTCAGTGTTAATAAAGCACTTGGCATATTTCAACCCAACTGCCATCATGTCATAGACTTTTCCACAAGTAGTCCAGAACTTGTCGGAAATTTGTTCACTTAATTCTTAGAGTGGTAATGATCAAATCACTCCACGAGCTCACACCCTGTAGGTTCAAGCACAGCCCCTAATCCTACCAAGGGAACAAGGAAAAGGAAAGAACTGTAAAATCAGACAGGAATCCTGTTTATGGGGCGCCAGGACACAGCTGCCGGCTGGAGCTGGTGGTGGAAGTCTGTGTCACAGGCTAAAGTGTAAAATCATGGACCTATAGTGGCATGTACCAGATGCTTAACTCTCTAAAGCTCACAAATTGATATAGACTGACAGATTTAACAAGACTCCAGCTTACTACAGGTGCATCCACTGTCTCGGTTGCACAGTATACACACAAATACTTACCTGTACATTGCATCAGCGTGTTACTGCTTCTGGATTTGACCTCAGCAGCCTGCAGCTACAGTGTCACACGCAATGTGCCGACTGAAAGCTCCCAAAGTCACAGAGAGACAGGAAAAGCCAAAGTGGGAGGAGAGAACAGAGAAGGCATAAAAAGGATTTAGAAGTTGGGTAAAAGGGTATGCAAAAAAAAAAAGAGTCCATGAAATGCTTCTGGCTGTGCCAAACAAAGTGATCCCCAGCTGAAAGACGTGTTCAATTCCACCACCTGCCAACAGAAAAAAATTATTCACACAGTTCAAAGATGAATAATTTCCTCAAGGCTGAGAAAATTGTAGGAAAATGAATTGGGTTGTTAAATGTTGTGGGACTGTGGTCAAATCCGGCAGCTTATGTTTTCAAAACTGAAAAACAAAACCGGGATCCAAAGTTAACATGCATCAGATATCAGTCTTTACTCCTAAAAAATGCAATGCCACAAATCAATGAAGCTTCAGTATAGCTTTCTAAAAGCTATTTTCACAGCTAAAGCTGTTATAGTGACACTTAACAGCTAGCATTGTGTATAATGGCATACCTCTGAAGCAGAAATACCTGCATGTTGTATCTGTCAGATGGGTCGGTGATAGTGATGGCCCTGAGTGATAAAGTCCCTTCAGCTGCACTATTCTCTGCTGTTTTCAAGCTTATTTCAGCAAATCAAAATGATTCTTTAAGTATAGCAGGTGTCCAAAAAGATCAACTCTGTGATCAAAGACTTTTGGGATTTTTTTGTGCCTTTCTCTGAAAAGCATTGCCAGGTTGATTATTTTGGTATTTTGTGCATCAAGCTAGTTATTAAATTCTTTATCAAAGGAAAACTTTACTTGGATATTTCTTTTATTTTTTTCTTGTTTTTCTTTTCCTTTTTTTCTCAATTATTTGATTTTTGTCTGTGTGTGGCCATGCGATGGACTGGCGACCTATCCAGAGTTTACCCCACCTCTTCTTGCCCACTATGAGCTGGAACAGGCTCCAGCCCCCCCTAGTCCCCATTGGGAATAAGCAGATAGAAAATGGAAGGATGGATGTAAATGGTTCTGTAAATGCTGAATTTGATTTGTAATTACTGGCAGAATGAATAATTGAGTGAATTGCGGTTAAAATCAGGACAAGGGAGCCACCAAGATGGATTTCACGAAAGGTCACAAGTTCCATTTTTGTGTTTCCACATACTTAGGTGCATCAATGAAAGATTACAACCAGATGCAAACTTGGATTCAGGGAGGGTCATTCCTGTATAATATTGTCCTTGTTAGCCAAACCCATTTGCTGACATAACTCCACCGCATCGAATCAGCCTTTACTCGAGCTTTGTCTTATACTCAGAACCTCTTCCCTTCTATTGTTTCAATTTAAATGCAGATATAAGATTGCCAAATGCCATCCTTTGATGAGGAGGGACATTCCTAGCATCTCTCACATGTCTTATTTGCTTTGTGGAAACCCAACTCTGGTTGAAAGCATTTTCCTGGGGGAAAAAAGTGGCTTGCGATCGATAGGGCACAGGGACACCTGCAGATCATGCACAGAAGTGACTACAGATCAGTCCTGGACATTACTCGAGCTCACAAAAATTCATACACAAAGACACACACCTCACTTCTATATGTATACTCTGCATTCTGTCTCTCCGGGTCACTCAGGGAGAGTTTTATAGTGAAAATTAGGATAACTGCTTCTTTAACCCCTGTCATCAATTTGTCCCAGTCTTTAAAATTGGCTGTTATTGGCAAGATTGTGTTCAATCATGCTTGTCAATGGTGCAGAAAAGTGTAGGGTATCTCTTTACCAGAGGACTGGATGATTAAGTTGATGCAGGCTTCTCTGTTTCAGAACAATGATTGCAAAGTATAATCTTTGTCTAATCCCCTCCGCAAATGAACTGCTTGATCAAAGAGAGGAAAAAATATTCACTAATGGCTTGCAGCTTGAGAAATTATGAGACCGTCTCTCTTAATGTCAACAACGGCCAACAGAATGCAGTATGAACACTGTCTTACAATGCACTGGTTGATCAAAAACAGCATTGCATGACAGGAGCTGAGCCACAGCAGGATTTCACTCTTGACTCAGGTCTCCTGAGACCAAACAGCATCAGGAATTGCAAAACTAGATTTCTTCACCGGGGCCATCTGAAGTCTCTCCTAACTGTGAGATGATTGATTCCACAAAAATTTCGCTCCTCAGACGTCGTATTTCTTATGCACACAAATATGGACACACAGATGGTGAGGAGAAGGTGACAGGCGTCCATGAGTGACAGCAAGTTGGAACAGTGGGCGAAAAAAGGGAGGAGGACTCGGGGTGGAAGTTGAATTTCTGGAGAGTCTGCCGGGCAGCATAGTCAATTCACCTTCAGTCCAAATTGTTTCCAGCTTGTTGCCATCAAAACACTGTCAGATCACCAACTCTTCTCTCCCTTATTCTCTTTCCTCTCCCCAGTCACAGACAAACTAACACACCCCTCCGTTCTTCACTTTGAGACTTTGCTTACACTAACCCTTCGAAGAAGAAAGAGGGGAGTATGTCTCTCTATCTGAGCCCTGTGTGTGTAAAAGGTTGTGTGGCAGCCTAAAGTGTTTAGTGTGCGTGCGTGTGTGCGTGTGTGTGTGTGTGCGTGCGTGTGCGTGCGTGTGTGTGTGTGTGTGTGTGTGTGTGTGTGTGTGTGTGTGTGTGTGTGTGTGTGTGTGTGTG
>JABUIW010000056.1:6807589-6958190 GCA_013363375.1 Menidia beryllina
GTGTGTGTGTGTGTGTGTGTGTGTGTGTGTGTGTGTGTGTGTGTGTGCGTGCAGACATGTTCCGGAGCCATCAGGAAAGGTCTAACCTCGAAAAGGCAGCGCTTGGAGTAATTTAGGTGTAACTGAAAATATGCCTCATGATTTTACACATGCAAGGCAGCAGTAATCAGCTTCTTTGAAGTGGTAGCCTGCCTCATTTGTAAACCAAATGATCACTTTCACTCAGCTGTTTTGACACGATTTTGACTTATTGTGGAAAATGGGGCAATGGTTTAAACTATTTATGCCACTCCAACCATCGTTTGAAGGGGCTGTTTTTTCTTATTGTTGTTTTCAGCTATGCAAACGCTCTTTGCAGCACCACTAGCTTTGAAATTGTCATGCAAAAAGAAGTTTTTTAAGCACATTTCTGCATCAACATTTACAGTCACCCACTCTGAGAGCTCTGATGTTACGCTGGAGGAAACAAATGTGAGGAAGTTTCCTTTGAGTTCCAGTCTGGGGTCACAGCTCTGGGTCCCAGCTGTGAACAGTTTGATGGTTGGTTTAGTTCAGACAGCAAAAACAACCTCTCCCCTCCTTGTCAGGCCAAAGGTACAAGGCTTTGTGTGTCAGTGGAAGGTGGGAGAGTGAGAGCGCTCCCATTCAACATTCTGGGATGTGGAGATGCTGCATGGGGATACTCGGGGCCATGGGCCACGCTTTACTGAGGTCCCAGTGAGGAGGGTGGAGGTCAACCAAAAGCAAATGGCCTTTGTCATAAACATTCCATTGTAGCACGTCTCTTTAATGTTTTGTTGAGAGTTGGAAGACGTGATCTCAACCCTACGATGTCACACTCAATCAAATCACTCTCATTAACCATCATCCATCTAAGAGGTCATGAAATAGATTCAGCCTTTTGGGAAAGCGTCTTATGTCCCATTGCCTTATCGTCGTTACTCCATTCCTGTAATGCAATTCCATTGCTGGTTGTAGAATAAATGGAGCTTCGCTTACCTTCGGGGCCCGTGGACAATTCTAAAAACAAACAATAGGGTGTTCACAACCACGTTGTACTTTCTGTTGCATTAAAACTAAAAAAGACATGATTAAAAGTATGAAAGATTTTTTCTTCAGAACTGTGGAAACACTTTTCAGAGAGGGTTGAAAATTCTATAAAGTGGACATTCCGATAAAGGTTACTCACCCATTCCTTTTTATCATCTCAAAAGTCTCATCATCAAGTGTCCCTCCCAAATGGAGACAATTATGCTTAGAAAACTGTCACTCTGAACGGTAAATTACTAGCCCACTCCCTGCAGGAAACACAAATTCGCACTCCTCAAAGATGCGTGGTTTAGGAAACAACACACAAATGAAATCCCACATCTAAGCAGAGGGGAGAGATGTTCTTGGCTCGACTCTTTCAAAGAAGTGTGATGTGCAAGGTAAGTCGTGCAGCCCCCTCTGGCACGATTGCAATGCCCCTGTAGGAAAATGTTTCAAAGGTTTCATAGCAGACTGGATGACAAGTACAGAAATCATTGGTGTATTCAGCAGAGACAAAAGAAAGGAGGACAGAAAAGGTGATTCAATGAGGGAAAGTTGTTGGCAAAGGGACTTGGGGGGATATGAAAAGGAAATGTGTATTCTGAAAGAAAGGAATACTGCTGTCAAAGAACTGGAGCAAAGACAAGACTGATGGAATGGATGAAGAGACATAAGTAGGTTTTAGAGCGAGGAAAAGATGCAGATAGAGTGAAGGCGTCTGTCCATACATGACAGATTGAAACCACATGTGTCCGCCCGAGGTGAGGACACGGCAATGTTGCGCACACATGCGAGGAACGAATGCCGTCACTTGCGCCCAACAGGAGAAATCGTTTTTTCCTGCCAAGTTTCTGCTGCTCGCAAAAACTCTTAACATGTCATCCCCACAGCATCTGTCCCACAAAACAAATAAGTACACTATTTTGTTCTAAGGCCATGTTTCCTCTTACTGTGTCTGCCTTACAGAAAAACACTTTGCTAAGCGTTGCCATGACAAAAAGCTCTCTGAGGAAACCTATGCGTTCGCAGAAGTCATGGGAATAGGGCAGAAGGCAAACCGGATGCCCCGGAAAGAGTGGCCCGGCGAGGTAGTCTAATATCGAGCTGGATTTCTTTTATCCAGCAATATCAGATCAAATCAATATGGTCTGTCTGTCCAAGACAGTCTTTTAACATGCTTATTTAATATTTACAAGATATTACAATTTAATTCGTTTTGCGAGCCCAACCCAACAATCATTGTCTGTGTATATGTGAATTGACAAATAATGTGAGATCTCAGAAAATTGTGAAATCCCCTACTTATATATATCATCTTCTGTAAAATGTATTTAGGAGAGATTTTCAGGCTGAAAAGGAGGGAGAGGTGTGAGGAGAGGGGTGTGTGGGAGAAAAGGGGGCGAGACAGCCGTGCTATGGGAAAGTGTTTTGGGGAAACCAAATTAAGGGGAAGAAAGGCTGGACACAAAGGCTTTTGAAAGAAGCAGACAGTTCCCTTGACATGTGCCTTAAAAGAGATACTGCCGCCGATGCCAAAAAGGGGGGAAAGGAGGAGGACAGGCAAAAAGAGAGAGAGGAAAAGAAGGAAACAAAAATCATGGGGAAGGTAATCAAAAAAGTAAAAGCACACAGGAAAGTATGTGTAACAAAAGCACAACAGAGCTGTAGGAAGATTAAAAAGGTAGAGATGAAGGCATCTCTGCGGGGTTTTGGCCTGAGCAGCAGACTAGTTCTAAACACCCGTGAAAGATATGCGCTCTGAGCATGCCTGCACACACGCATGTAAAATAATGCATGTGAGACAACACTTAGAGGGCGAGGATTCTGATTGAAGAATTATGCACATGAAAGGTTAGGCGAGGAATGAGGAACAGGAAGCAGCCTAAATTTCAGTGGACTGTTCATTGGAATGTAGCTCCAATTTATGAAACTCTTTCTCAAGGTCTAAGTCTTTTGCATTTTCTGGGGATGGCTTCCGGTCTGCTTGTCATTGTGAATGTTATGTGCGCTGATTGTTCTTGGGCAATACTGTCCCCTCCATTATATTCTTTTACCTGCCGGTCGCACCTGAAAGTTAACATATTTGGCAAAAAACAGCTGATTATCATCGATCACATCAGAACAAAGATCCACTGTTAGCCGGTATCGGTGGTGAAACAGCAAAATGCTTTTGGTCACGCAGCTCCCAGAGTCTTTGATGCAGGTGGCCCCTCTCTTTTTTGGCCTCTGCTTCTCCCCTCCTATGTGTCCCCCAGAATTCACACTCTTGCTCTCCCTGTCTTCTTCACACACTCACAGGCAAAAATACACGTATTATTCCTGCCTCGGGGCTGTGTCTGACTCCAGCATGAAATCAATTTCGGAGCTTGCTCCCTCCCAGCCCCGCTTTGGCACCCATTTCCCCTCATCGCAAAGCGAGACCGTTGCCGTGCCAGTACCACCACCACCACCTTAATGCCCCCTATTTCATCCCAGAATCCTTCACTCCTCCGCACACATAACAAGCTGCATTGCCTGACATCGCACATTTGAAAAAATTGGCCCCTCAACTTTTAGATTTGATTTCGATAATCTAATAGCAAAATGCAGACTATTCGACGCGGTTAAAGGAGACCACACACTGTACGCCATCTGTTTTACAACCAGTTGTATGTGTGGAATACTTTACTGTCTGAGAAATTTCAAAAACAGCCACAGGTTTATCATAAAAACTCGCCTTTGATCAGCATAACACACGAGCAAGGCTAAATGGGAGCTATTTAAATACCGCATTAAGAAAAAAATCAAAGCTCAGTTTGGCAACGTGTCAACAGCATGAAAGGTTTGGAATCCAAAAATTGGTTCAAAGTGACAAATAGTAAGTTGAAAGAACGATGGACAAACAGAGGTGCAGCGGCACGGCTTTTATCTCTATTAGTCCCTCTGCTGACACACCACGTACTTTCGTAATCCACACTGACAGAGTTTTCATCATCCGAAAAGGCGGGGACGACGGAAGGCTGGATGGAATCGGTCAGGGTAGGGGGACTTTCCTCCACTCTCTCTCCCCAGTGGCAGTGGCTGTCGAGTGGCTGGAGTCGGGGCCACCAAGGCCCCTTTGTGGCCGTAATCACCAAGTGGTGAGTGATGGGGCTGTGGCCTCCCGCTTGGAGAGGGTGCAGGTTTAGGAGGGGATGGGGAGGAGGAGAGGAGAAAGGGTGCAGGAGTGGAGTAGCCTGGAATTTTCCCAGAAGAGACAGAGGGTGTTAAGGAGAAGAAAAGAAAGGGAAAAAAGGGGTCTGTTTGAAGACATGTCGGTGGCAGAATTGGAGCATCTGTGCTTGTCTCACAGGTGCGCTGCTGGAAGAATGTGCTTCGCTGTGATGACTCAATAGAGTTGAAACCTTCAATGGAATAGCAGACAGAAACTTCACGGTACGCAGGAATTGGCAATTATCTGTTCACTTCATCTCACAAACATTTTCTTTGTATAATGGGCTCAATTTTTCCAAGCTGATGTCAACTAAGCTCAGACACAACTGCATGTTTCCAGTTATGATTTCACGTCTTGACTCAGTTATGCTCACTGAAACTTAGCCTTGAGCGCCAAGTGATGGACGATCACTAGACAATGAGCAGACTCAGAATCATATCCGGGTTGTTGTCTTTTGGGAAATTCACCCAATATAAGAGGTTATAGGGTCAATTTGCCCCATCCCCCACTTCGCCTCCACCGCTCTTTTCCTTTTCCATCTTTCTCCCACGCTCCATCCGTCACTGACACACCTGTGTTCTCATTAGCAGCCAGGTCCTTTTTCCGTCAGTCTATCACACAAGAGCATGAATACGCACAGATACTAATGTCACACACACACACACATTCCAAGCCTTCCCAGCTGCCTGTGCACCTGGGCTGCCGGCTGTCATCACTGTGGTAACTGGCATACAGCAGGCTGTGTCGCTATCACCCGACTCATCTGATTCTGAAGGAGAGAAAAAAGCATGCACAAAAGAAACAAAAAAAACTGAGAGAAAACAACCGGAAAGCAGAGAGGCGATGGACCGGTGAATGATCACAGCAAAGATAGGGAGAATTGAAAGAACTGAGCTGTGCAAACATCAACAAACAGAGTAAGGAGGCAATATTTCAGCCATCAATAAGACAATGAGTTATGTTGGAGAAACCCACATCGTGGCAAAACATTTTATCCTGACTTATTTTCTTCAAAATGTCCTTGTCTATCATTCAACTCCTGCGCAGCAGATTTCGGACCTCTCCCTCCACAGCTCAAGGCCTGATTTTCTGATCAAGATCCCCCACAGCTGCTCATTTGGTCTAAAACCCAATCACATTTTCACATAACTCCTGAAAAACAGATCAAAAAGAGCATTTCCAAACAAAGGAATTGTAATCAGTTGTGAGCTTTTTGTGTAATTTCTTTCTAGCATTTATATTGGGGCATGGACGACATGGACAAATTATTTCTGGAATTGGAGATGGTCATGGGGCTGGAAAATGTTCCAAAACTCTTTTTGGACTCCAACAATATACAGTCAGTCAGATTATGTATAAATACAAGAACCTCAATACCACTTAACATTTGTATGTGATAGTGATAGTGTGCAAGGTAACAAAGCCACACAGGATAAGTTTCAAATATCTAAAAGCATCTTTCTTCTGCCACTCATCAGCCATTAGAAGAAGCTTGAAGCATGATTGAATTTGATGTTTTGTGGGCAGACGAAGACAGGACTTTTCAATTCAGATGAGAAACGTTTAAACAATGGAAAACTCTGCATTCCAGAACCAACAACCTTATCCCATCTGTAGAAGATGGTGGCAATGTTACCAATATTAAGCCTGTAATGTTCCATTTGAGCACAGACAGCTTAAGATAATTAATGATCTTAAGAAATTATTCCAATAATGAATCTGAAATGTATAAGATGGAAGATGGAATGCTGCTCCAACATAATATATTCTGGATTATATCAGAGCCTACCAAAAAAAGCATTTTGGTTTATTTTTAAACTCAGCAAAGTAGATCTCCTCTGTGACATCAACAGGCTTTGTTATTACAAGTTGCTCCACGGTGTTCCTATAATGCCTCACTGGCTTGTTTTTAAAGGTCAGGAACAGGGGTGCAGCTGAAAAAGACTTTTAGAGACCCCCTGCATGGGCTGCCTTAATTAGAGCTGAGGAAGTGGCACATGTTAATGTGAACCACCCTGCTTGGCTGTTGCCTGTCATGACTCTGAATGAAAGCAGAAATACCATTTAATATATTTTAATGTGCCTGTGTGTGAGGGAGTCACACGCTAGCAGTGTGTGGCAAAGGCACTACGCAGCATATGGGCAGGCACGTCTGCTGTGCCTGTTAAGCAGAGAAGACATCAAAAGCTGGATTTTATCCCCCTACACACACACACATACACACGTACAAACCCGCACACCCCATTGCCACCCCACACTATAAATCCCACCCCAAAAGGAGCCATTTATGGGACAATAACAACCATTTATGGGACCCCAGAAATGAAGGCAATTCCAAGGTGTAGGATGAAAGATGACAAGGGCTTTCTTGGCGCAACATGCGTAGCTCTGGGTTTCTTCATGACTTTCTGGAGATTGACACAAGAGAACAGAAAGCAAAGGCTCGAAGATTGATTCAACAGAGCAGCGCCACAAAATCAGAAAACTTTTGTCCTCTCAATATTCTTTTTTCATATCATGGTCCAAAACCTATTGTCAACTTGCTTTGGATTTCTGTCTGCGTGGGTCACCTTTTCTGTCCCACAGAGGCTATGAAATGCATTCTGTTGCATATATACATAAGGACAATGGGATTAGCAGCTTTTTGGAAGCGCATGCACACAGAAGCACAGGAGAGCTGAACCGGATCACATCTGCCTCAGAGTTACTCAGGTGTGATGAGATCTCTTGAATACTAACATGTGACTTATGAGTATGAGGAAAAATCCCAGAAAAGACCTGCACCCCCCTAACCCCTCCCTCCCTCCACCAACGTTTTGAGAATTTACAAAAGCTCTCTGGCCTGCAGTGCTGGTGATGGATGTACCAGTTCAAAACCAAAGTCGTGCATCTCCATGATGTTGCCCAACAATGAGTCAGCTCCCACATTGTGCTCCCACACCCCCCTTCTTTTTCTCCCCCTCCTCTCGTTCTTTTCCTCTTTTATTCGTTCAGTTTAATAGTCTGTAATAGTTACCAAGTATCATTAAGGCCAACCTCTGTGGCTTCTAAGAGTGCTGTAGGCAAGCCAAGTGTTTGTTGTCGGCATTTTATTGGCTCCCAGAGAGGAGGGTTGTTGTTGTTCAGTGTAATCTTGGCACGCCAATAACAGGTTTCAATAAAAGCAGCTGCTTTCTTATGGCAGTTAAGCTTCCCTCTTCTCCTTCCCCCTTTTGCGTGTGGAATAAATGGAGTGTTTCCCATCATAGGATTTATGTCCCTTCCTACTGCTCTCTGTTGTCTAACAAATAAGGATCCCTTTTCTCTTGAGTGTTTATTTTTCTTTTGTTTTTTGTTTTTTTATCTCTGTCACTCCTGTCTGGAGCAGGTTCCTGGCCAGAATACTGTGATCCCGACACGTGCTTGACCACACTGCCTCCTTCTGGAAAGAGTAAGCTATTGTAGAGAAGCCCGGACGTTGTGATTCCTTCATGCTGGTGGATGTCTGGATCATAAAATCATATTACATTTCAGTGAGATATACACTGTCAGTCAAAGATTCCCACTCATTCAAAATTTGCTCATGTATCGAGACCCTTTTCATAAAATGCCATGTTGAACTTTGGAAAATCCTACTTCTCTCAGAGGACCTTGAAATGCTTCTACAAATTAATTGTGCATAACTGAAATATAGATGTAATTAGAAAACCAACTTTGGGAGCGCGTACAGTTGATGAGGTATGTCAGAACTCGAAGGAAGCCATCAATTAAAAAGAATTCTTCTAGAGCTGCTTTATATTTATTCAGAGCTGCCTTCAGGCTTACTGGATTTGGCTACCCTGCCAACATTACAGCTGTACCACTTATTCCTAATATGTCTGGGGGGGGGTCTATCCCAGCTGTCATTGAAGCAGGATAAACAGTCAGTCAGGGCCACACAGAGACAAACAACCACACACATTCACTCCTACAGGCATTTTGGAACCACCAATTCAACCAACATCTTTTTGAATGGTGGGAGGAAGCCAGAGTACCCAGAGAGAACCCATATATGCACACGGCACATAGAAGCTGCACAGAAAGACCCCCAGGGATTTAAACCATGAACCCTGATGCTACCCCCTCCCAAAAATGACCAATCGAGATCAAATCAATCCTCAGTCATAGTCAGGCAAATGGCAAATGCTCTTCTGTGAAAGTGGTAGAGGCAGAAAGCAGCAATCAGGCCTTTGTTGTAGAGTGACAAGTCAGAAATTCACCCACACTAAAAGGCCTCTAACAGCCGAATGGGAGCTCAGCCAAAAGGTTTCTGAATCACTCCGACCACGAAAGACAGAGTCCTCTGATCTGATGAAATCTAGACTTAATTATTTGGCCACAACTACCAACAGCATGTGCGGTTGAAACCAAACACTGGGCATCACTTCATTTATACCATCCCTTCTCTCAAACATCAGTTACGCATCATTCCATGAGGGGCTTTTAATGTGACAGTAACTGGAGACTGGTCCGTTTAAAGAGGGAGGTGGATGTTGAAAAGTACAGCAGGATCATGCAGACTAGTTCAAGCTGGGTGTATAACCAGAAGCAAAATGTTAAGACATGGTAAAACCAATGTCAGAACTAATGTCACTGTTAGTTAAGTATTGATTTTTCTCAATACGAATGGGAGAAACATGTCAGTAAAAGGTATATAAAGCTTGTAGGATGCTTCAGAACCAGATTTGTGTTTCAGTTTTTTTTTTAACAAGGAGTGTACAAGACAAGTTCAGCTTTTTAAAGACACATCTATTGTTGCTATTGGGTTCCAATACCCAAACACATTTAATCTTATTTCAAGATGAGGAACAAAACTCATCAAAGGCTTTAAAAATGCCAAAAACTGTGACAACATTTTAAAGAAAGTGGTCAGAGCACTAAAAAAAGTTGTGGCTTCAGTGTTAAATGTTGTTTGGACAGCATAACAACACTGAAACTCTGGAGGACCCAATATGAACTGTGTGATTTATGGCACACAGTAATGCAAACATAATACAGCAACCCAGTGTTGCAGCCTGCTCCTCCAGCCTTCAGTGAGACAGAGACATCTATGATTTATGTCTGTAATATCCTTCTGATTACACAGCAGAAATTGATGTTGAACCCTTATACACTGCATTCATTTTGGACTAATTGTAAACGTACTCCTAATTTCATGCTTTCACATTCATAACTTTAATCAGTAATGTCTGTTAAGTCTCTGAGGTTTGTTGTTATATCAGTTGCAAGGATATATCTTTTGTATAAAAAGCACAGCCATGACAAAGGTTGAAAGTTTCCTTTTCGGCACAATTGATATCTTTTATAAGATCTCTCATTTTTCTTGGCAGCAGATTCTGAACAGGCACCATATTCCCCAGGTTAAAGTTGGGCCATCGGAGAAAGGGTCTCTACGTGACTAAAAGAGTTCCTGTCTCTCTCAAAAATTAAAAAGCGCTCAGACAAACATTATTGAATCTCTACTGGAGCATGAACATTCCGTGATGTCTGGCTGACCCCGGCGCAGGTTCATGTTTCCTCTTGTGGTTTCTCTGGGGGCTCTTATTTTTTCACTCCCATCAATCATGCCTTATTTTCTAACCATTTAATCCTTATGTCAATGAGCAGAGGTGTCATGCAGCCAGCAGATACAAGCACGAGGTCCAGTGGGTGGTCAGGCACATGTGTATGTACACGAACGATCCAAGGTCCTATCCGGATTGACTGAACTTTCATATGTGAGAGTAGTTCTGCTGAGTGGATTGAAGGGCCCTTTTGTTGGTCAGTGTTGGTTGGATGATCTTAGTTCAGTTTGAAATACATCAACTACTACAGCCTGGACAGGTGTCATTCATTTGTACACCCTTGGTAATTCATATGAATGTGACGTGCTAAACAAATAAAATATGTTGAGGCGTTTCTGTGATAACACCTCCCATGCAAAGCATCTGGAAGGCATCCTAACCACATGCTAAAACCACATTTGTCTGGATCTTCATACATAACTACTGCTATATTCTGAGCCCTTCAGATCTTAATCCAAACCCTAAGGACCAGCCACCCTTCTGAGGAGACTCAACTGCTGCCGAGCAGTTTAATTATTTGGTTCAGGTCTCTCTTCACCAATTAGTGCAAAACTTTCAGTACTGCAGACAATGTATTTCTATAGGGCGTGTATGAAGAAGAACTCATTGTATAGACATTTTCTTAAAAAAAGGACAGTGGAAGCAGAAGCAAAATACAAGAGGTACAAAAATAAATTAACTAATATATTGAGGTCTTGTAAGAGGGAATACTACAATAAATTGCTGGAAGGAAATAAAAACAATGTTAAAGGTATATGGACTATTTTAAACAGCATTGTGAGAAAGGAGTCAAAGGGAACAAAATTACCGGAATATTTTACTGAAAAGGAGAAAATTATAAAGGATATGACTGACGTTGCAAATTTTTTTTAATAGGTTCTTTGTCAATGTTGCACCTGAGCTTGCGTCAAAAATATCAGAGACAAATACATCTGTCTGCGAAGACATGGGGGAAAGGAACCCATACACAATCTTTCTGGGTGCAGTGACTGAGACTGATGTTAGAGAACTAATACAAAACTGCAAAAATAAAACCTCTGCTGACTGGATGGAAATAGATATGAAGACTGTTAAGATGGTTATGGAAGAAATTACTAAACCACTAACCTACATTTGTAACCTGTCCTTTCAAACAGGTACATTTCCAGACAAAATGAAAATAGCCAAAGTTATTCCACTGTTCAAAACCGGAAACAGACACCATTTTACAAACTATAGGCCAGTTTCTTTACTCCCTCAATTTTCCAAAATAATTGAAAAACTATTTACCACTAAACTAGATATCTTTATGGAAAAAACACAACATATACACTGACAATCAATATGGATTCGGGTCAAACAGATCAACATCCCAGGCACTACTACAACTCATGGAGGAAATCACAGATTGCTTTGACGATAAAAAAGTGGCAGTTGGGGTTTTTATTGATTTAAAAAAGGCTTTTGATACCATTGACCACAACATATTGCTGACCAAACTAGAAAGGTATGGGATAAGGGGAGTTGGGTTGGATTGGATAAGAAGCTACTTAGGAAATAGACAGCAATTTGTTCAAATAGGGGAACATAAATCAGAGCTCTTGGAAATTACATGTGGAGTACCACAGGGTTCAGTGCTGGGCCCCAAATTATTAAATAACATCTGTAAAGTTTCAAGGGCACTGTCATTGATTTTATTTGCAGATGACACAAATGTATTTTGTTCGGGCGAAAGTTTACCGCAGATCTTGGAGCTAATTACAACAGAAATGAATAAATTTAAAATTTGGTTTGACAAAAATAAATTATCTCTTAATTTGGACAAAACAACGTTTATCATATCTGGAAGAAAGAATTCTGAGATTAATGGAAACATTTCAATTGATAATAAAGAAATCAAAAAAGTGAATGAAATAAAGTTTCTTGGTGTGATTTTAGACCACAAGATCTGCTGGAAACCACATGTAAGCTATGTGAAAAATAAGCTTGCCAAATGCTGTGCTATTCTTAGCAAGGCGAGTCATATATTGAACCCAAAATCACTAAAAATGCTTTATTTTTCATTGTTTTTGCCATATTTGATTTACTGTGTTGAAGTTTGGGGCAACATCTATAAGAGCACATTACAATCCATATGCACACTACAAAAAAGAGCAATAAGAATAATATGCAAAGTAGGATTTAGAGAGCACACCAATCGATTATTTTTAAAGGTATATACATTAAAATTCACAGACCTGGTAAAATTCAAGACAGCGCAAGTAATGTATAAAGTAAAAAACAAACTAGTGGCTAAAAATATAAATGAATTGTTTCAAGAACGAGATGAAAAATATAACTTTAGAGGAGATGCAGTATTCAGAACGAAGACGGTACAAACAGCGATGAAAAGAATGACTATATCAAGTAGTGGAGTGAAGTTATGGAATAGTTTACAGCCGTGTTTAAAGCAGAGTGTGAACATAAATTTGTTTAAGAGAAGGTACAAAAAATTACTTTTGGATAAATATGTAGAAGAGGAAAGATAAAAAACAGGTAGATTAATATGGAAGAGTGAATGTAACTAGTTAAATGAGCAACTTAGGTCACTTGAATCATTAGGGATGGGAAACTTAAAAGTTTATACTTCGTCCCATTCCTTTTCGAACAATTTATTATGGTTTATGTATTCATTGTGTTGTGTTGTATTTACACATCTTATATTGTTTTGTTGTTCGAATAAACTGAACTGAACTGAAAATAATTAGCAGAGATTGTAATCTTACTGTGGTTAATCAGAGGTAACACAATTAACATTTTAAATATATCTTTGAAAGTGCAGCTTTAAAGGGGTTCTCCCATTTTTCATTGATTTTATATAGATATATGTATATCAGAAAATATTGCTTTTTATTTCTATTTGAATTGGTAGATGGTCATGTTCAGCTTACTCCTATTTTCTCTTAAGAAGTCTCTGATATAAAACATGAAGTGAAGCGCTCACACAGCTGTAGTGTTCCCAGGGCTTTTTTGGGATTGATTTGATTGTACAAGTCTACAGGTGAATATGCTATGTTTGGACACAATTAAAGATTGGAAAAACATTACCTCCAGTCACAATTTGTGGTTAAATTTCTTTCCTTGTATGATAAAGCCTACAAAGTTTTGTTTTGGCGTTTGATCCGATCAAAATGTGACATTATCAGTTTCCCAAATTGTGGGATTTATTGACTGGACACTGGAGAAACAGAATATACCTTAAGGTTATTAAGTTCTCATTGTAGCTTTTACCTGTATCTTATTTGTTCTGTGTCCTTTGGTGCACAAATGTACATCGCTGTTAGTAGGGCTGTTGTCAAGCTGAGATTGCAAAACTTTCCCACAGGCTCTGAGTGCCAAAGCACTTCTCTGCACAGTAGAAAACACACTCAGCCTAACAACATTAAACATTTTATGTGGTGAGCTGAATTACAATAAGCAAATAATCAACATACTCAATTTTATCCTTGGGGTTAAACCTGAGGCATAGAGCTAATTTGCAGCATTAACCACACACCAGAAAAGACTAGAATTACCTCCATGATCCAAATCACTGTTTTTCAAAGCATATCACACTGTCTATAGCCATCAAATGGGCTTCTGACAAACATATGGACCTTGTCAGGTCTGTATACTTATACAGCCCCATTCAGCATGAGGTCAGTAGCCAGTCGAGTGGAACACTAACACCTTTGTCCACATTTGCACATTTGCTCCATATATAGTCGGGCCTGTTTTTGAACCCTCGGTTTGAACCTTCTGTTATCAGACCCCCGGGACGTGAGTGGCTGCTTTTATATGGCACCTGTGTAATTGATATGGATTCATGTGACGCATCCAGAAATGACACATCATTTTCCAAAAATTAGCTTCGGAGGGCGTCCCTTTGGGTCAAAAGCAGGCTTTATTATCCTTCAGTCCAAATCACCTCTTCACAAAAACATAAAGCTTAGTTCCATCCCTTTTGGACTCGCCAGATAATTAAGCAAAACTCACATTTGACACAGCCAAATAAATTCACATGAATCGACCAAAGTTGTGACAAACATTGTTTTCATGCACCATTTCACAGCCATTTGCTAGTCCATCACTTTGTCAATATGCCTTGCTGTTGCAGTCCTGAGCTCTCCAATCCCTGAGTTAAAATATGCCCTGCACACATGGAGTGTATCCAGGCAGAAAATGTTTCAATATAAACCCGTTAGCATTCCTCAATGTGTCATTTCTAAGAAAAACCTTATGTCAATTTCAAAACAGCTGCTTGTTGCCTTTTTTGGAGCCATCTTTGCTAACAGCTGTATTGTGTAAGTGCAGCACCCCATCACTGACACCACTGACTGTGGGCTGAAATTTAGCCTTTAGTTGTTATCATTTGTTTCTTCCAGATGTTGTTGCGCAGGAGGGGATGATGACAGAAGTCTGTGTGAGTCTTTGAGAAAATGCTTAAAATTAAAAAAAGAAAAGCAAAGAAAAACTCAAATATTGTTCTGTTACTTCTACTCATATCCAGCAAAGTTTCAAAATACTCTTGGGTGGCTAGGATGAAAAAAAAATGTGTAGGTCACTATCAGGGAATAGAGCTGCTGTAAAACATCTAACAAAAAAAACATTTATTATGATCAAAATCATTTTAAGGCAGAATTTTCAGTTGAATAACTAAAACCAAACACACAATTATTCAGATAAATGTGACTTTTTCTCCATCTGATTGCATGTTGGAAAGACAAACAATGAGGTTCTGGCTTCACTGGTGGGGGGCCATGGGTTAAAACAGAGCTGAGGGGGTTTCCTAAGTCAGAGGTGGCTGGAAACGAATGGTTTATATGACAGCATAATCATGCTTATATGACTGTGACCTCCGAAAGGCATCCAGAGGTTATCCATGATTCACTCAGATAATGAGCCTCATCACTTAGGCTGTCACCCCTTCTCCTCTAAAGCCAAGTCTAATCTCTGCAACCAATGAAGCTTTAAGGAGTTTCTGCAATCTAATGCTATACTGACCAATTCATAATGATCCCTGCAATAATTATCTAATACTGAAAAGCGCTGTTGCTCTGTGTGTATGAGTGTGTGTGTGTGTGTGTTCACACTGGTGCCACTTTAATATGGACAAGCCTAAACCGCCACTTGTTCATACTGTTGCTGAATGTATCAAGGAAATGCATCAGTAACTATTTCATTTGGCACCATAAGATAAGGTAAATTATCATATTTCAGCTTTCAAAGTATTTTCAACAATGGGAAATTACTTATGAGGTGAATCATATCATTTTTACAGGAATTGCATCCGACTAATCAACCATTTAGGTATTCATTTACTATATTTTAACTATATTTCATGTGCAAATATAAATAGCATACTCCAAATTCCATCACATCCACAGATAAAACTTCTAGAGTATCTAAATCTATTGCAGGACAACTTGTCCCCATTGGCTAAAAATCTACCTGCACAGCATTCATTGTAAATGGCTTATCGATTTGATCTTTTTTCAAGTTCTTTGATACCTTTCCTTAAAGGCAGTCAGGACACAGGGCCACCTGTCCAGGTAGATGAGCTCTGCAAGGACACAACCTGCGATGTGAAGGGTCAGAACCAGCACAACTGAACAAAAGAGGCTCCTGCTGAAGGCCACAGCGACGACCCCATGGGCTGTAGGAAGGGAACAGATGATTGACCTCCTGCGCAATGCTGGAGCAGCCCAGTCCCAGCCTACAAGATGCAGAGTTACAATAATTATATCGGGAAAAAGTACTCTTGTAAATGGACCAAACCTGGAAAATTTGAAAGCTTCACCTGAATATATAACTGCATTTCCCTAATGTTGCTCTTGAGTTTTTTCGGGATATAATAATGCAGTAGAAAGTTAGAAAGTAAATTTGAACTTTCTCAATTGTGGGAAATGTGTCACCATTTTGCATGGAAGATGATTAGGTAAAAGTTTTGAAACATAGCTTGGACAGCAATCTACACCAAGCCATAAAACCACAAATTACAGTGGCTGTACGCCATAAAGAAAGACTGTAGCTGGTGAGCGAGACATGTTAGCGATCAGACATGGCACTGACTACTGGGATTAAGACATTTTATAACAATTTAGACATGATGAGGGACACTGCACACCATCAGCCTACAAAAAGGGATTCCTGTAGTTACTGTTTACGGAATGAATTTCCCCTCAGAGAACGTATAAGACTCATGAATACGTCAAGCAAATATTTTGGTAAACAGAGGATATAATAAATGTCTTCAGCGCAGATTGAGTTCAGCGTGTCGGCCGTTACTTTGATCAGCAGCACCACACTAAATGCATTGTCCTTACAGTGATGTACAGAGGTAAAAGTAGGATGTGAATACAGAGAGTGATGTGGAGGAGACATTTGTGGATCACATCATCATTATTTAACTTATCGTATTAAGTCTGTGGATGAAACCATGTAGAGGCTGACGGGACGCTTTCTCACCTGGAAAACATGTTGGGAGTGTTGAGGTGATGAAAGAGGGCGGGCTCACACAGGAGGGAGGAGCGCTGACACACGTTTGTGCAGGACTGACCCAGTGGGCCCAGATGGACCTTTAAAGCTTTCTCCGGAGGCCATGTTGGGACAGATTTACTGCAAAAGTCCTTGAGCCATTTATGGTGAAGAAAAAGATAGTTGACACTTCTCGGTTTAAACTGAATTGTTTATTTGGTGAATGTATCTGAAAAAGAATTCCATCCAAATTGGGGATTGGTGGGATGCTCATGTACCTGGTGAGTGATGTAACCACGGACCCGTTCCAACATCCCAACACAGGTTAACTCTTGAGGAGTGAAAGGTTTCACCTGCACAAACACACATAAAAACACTTCTATTCAGAGGTGCTGCGGTTGGAATTTAAAGATTGAAAATGTACGTGTACATTTTTAAAAAAATTAGACCTTTGTTCAGTAAAAGTCACCTCAGTTTTCACAATGGCCTTGACTGCCTCCCGAATATCAGTCATGTTGGTCATGTCCACAGTCCACACATGGGGTTTACCAATGAACTGTTCAGCATAGGGGTGCTGCGATGTTATCTGATAGACCAAAAAGTTCATTAGGCTTTCATATTTTCGTTTCAGTCGTGCAGTTATTTTAATCATAATCAACACAGTCTATAAAATATATTTAAATCTTCTACTCTTGTGGGTTTTTTTTCTTTTCTGTTATTTTCTTTTTGGCTTGACTAGTCACCCACCTGTCTGGTGGTGGGCTTCCCCTTGTAGAACTCATTGTTTTCTGATGAGTGCGGAGGGTCAAACCGCGGCTGAAGGAATATGCAGCCCTGGGCAATGGCCTCAATAGGAGCTGGACCCTCATAGGGGAACCCAAGACCTACAAAGACCTGCATGGAAAGGAAGCAGCAGAGAGAAGACAAGAAAACATTTTCTTGATGATTATCCACCATAGATTATAACAATTAGAATAATAGTCGGCTTTGATGATGCCAGACTTGCAATCATTCTCTTCTACCAGCTCATATATTTTCATAATGCTTTTTGTAAAAATGCTTCGAAGCCACACATGATTCTCTGGCTCTCAGCAAACCTTGGCTTTGCGGAGAAGTTTTAGGAAGTCTTCCTGACTCAGGAGTCCATGATTTTTAATGAAACTGGGCAGAGTCAAGTTGTGTCCTGGAGGCCAGTAGACTGTGGCATGAATCTCGAGCTGCTCACCAATGGCCGTCACGTATTCGGATTTACCCTGGCAACACATGCACACATCAAACTGATTATTTGAATTCATATAAGGAATACTACTTTCTAACCTGAAAGTAATTTTATTTTGAGTCGTATGCATTGGTGACACTAGGTGGATGTCGTAGCATTGTTAGGATTAAGAAACAGAGATAAGAACATTTGTTTTATCAGTGCAGTTCAGTGGATTTGAGGACAACACACAGAAAAGATAATCAGTCTCCTTTTGGAAAAACGTTATATCACATTGTATGCATTTATTTTCTTTTTTCTTTTTTTTTGATGGCCTCTTTCTGTGGCTAAAACATGGTCATTTTACTTACTGTTTCACAGTATTCCTGGTAGTTTTTTCATTTGGTTATTATGTACCTGCCACATGTGGTCCTGTTTTCCATAGACAACTGCTATTCTGTCCTTCCTGTAGCCCACTGACTCAAGCTCGTCCTCCCCTGAATCCTTCTTCACTGCCTCCTCACTAACGAAGCCCAGGAAGGAGTTATCAGGAGTATGAGCTGGAGACAGCAGAACATGGAGAAGTCAGATGATACATAGAAATAACCACCTACTAATTTACACAAATTTATATAGTTGAAAAAAAAACTTGTAAAATGTGTGCACGTCTACTCTTGTAGACGTGCAGAAAACATCATCAGACAGGGTGAACATTTGTGCACCCATCTTAACGAGAGATAACAAAAAAATAAGCTGAGAGTGGAAAATACAACTTGAGCACCAAAGGAGTTCCTTTTTGCCACTATTAATGACATTCACGAGGACCACAGGTGAATAACTGTTTATGTTGAAATTCTGTGGGAGAACATACTGTACAGCATAAATCATCTGCCCAAGGAAATGAGAACTCTTCATATAAGAGAAGATGAGGTGCTTGAATTGCTAGCTGATGCATTCTCACATACTGGGGAAGGTGTTAAAGATGAGTATTTACTTAATAAAGAAAGCTCCAGCAAAGGTATGTGCCTGGGCGTTGATTTGATTACTGTAAAAAGTGTGTGTGCGTGTGCTGTCCTCTAACAAAGATGTTGTTTAAAAGACACTTGCCAAATCTGTCCCAATTCATATGGAAGAAAATTTCCTGTTGGAACATATTCTCTTCCACTTGTCTCCAACACCTACCTAACTTCACTGCTTCTCTCACACACTTTCACACACACTTTAGATTAGCTGTGATAAGCAAAGATACTGTGATAGGATCATGCAGCTTGTGGAGGTTTGGAGAATGAGCTCAGACTGAGTATACTATCCTCAGTGGCCCTGCTGCCTGTTTACAGTTCTGCTTCACGTGCTTGCGTGCAACCCAATCCTTTAATTCATTTTCATCCTTTCACCCTCAAGAAACAAGCTTTTGTTCCTTTGGTTGTTTCTCTCCTCTCGCCTTTCTCACATCCTCAACAAATTTCTATCTCTCCTCCTCATCCAGACGACAAACAAACAAATGTTCCAGCGTGATAAATGAGAAGTGGCTCTTGGCCCTGCTTCCAGCTTGTCTCCGTCTACCAGCAGGGTGGGAAGATGACAGGGAGAGGTGTTGGAATGAAAGCTGTGTCAGGGTACCATGCTCATTTAACCTGAGGTATTATTTTTCCCAGCATAAAGAGGCGTAATGCATTTCTTCATCACAGACATGTCACAGACGCACAAACATGAACGTGCACGCACAGACTTACGGAACATGGTCATATACTGCAGAGGTTGGAGACCCCAGCTCCCCCACAGTGTTTTATATCCATGGCTATGTGCATAACTTGGAAAGTTGAAGACTGGTTCAGTTCCAAATGAGTCCAAGATCCTGAAGCGACACCTAGAACGATTACATTTCTGACATTTTAAATTGATATAGTCTTTTAGTGTCCGTTTATTAGCAACAATAACCCAAATCTGCACTATTCATGGCAGGAAAATTGCTATTATCATAGGACCTAGTTATTATTCTTTAAAACCATAAAAAGCCATGGATTCCGAAATTATTATGATGTAAGGTGTAATTATGCTTTTAGAAAATTGCAGGCATACTGGTAATACTGGAAAGCCAGTCCCATGGACCCTTGAAGGTGTGCAAGCCCATGGTAGTCAGTATAGATGAGGTCAAAGGTGAGAGGTCTCTGGATCGGACAGCTGCCTCGGCCTGGTGCTGCACCTATAAGGCTGGTCCAGCCACAACAAACACCACTTCAGTTCAGGAAAGGACACCATTAATGTTATTTGCCACTGTCCCTTCAACGGCCTTTACTTTAAGGTGTAACAGTGAACTATGTTTTGTGAAAGATCACAATAATAATTAATTATTTTTCAAAGAAAACATTTTAATAGTATTAGTGTCAAAACTTTTATCATGAATTGAAAAATTATTGCAAAAGATGAATAAGACATAACACAGCTAAACCATTAACAGCTTGACAGACTGTAGTCAACAATCTGAATGCAACTTTTATGTAGACATATTTGTACATCCTTGATTTGATAAAATCAGCTCCTGATATATTCTGTCAATTTAATTGTATCACATTTTTTTCAGAAGTATTTATGGAGTCAAGAATTACATTCATTTTGAAAGAAATAAATTAAATAATTTCTAATGACTTTCTTGATCATTATTAAGTATCCCTGAAAAATACATCCTGTTTTTGAATATCATCTTTCAACTTATCTCTTTCCTCCAATTTGTATATTGGATTACCTCCAAATCCAATATACAAACATGATGACCGCCAGATGCTCTTAAGGCCCAATAAGGAGGGATCGGAGAGTCCGTCTTAATGTCCTGTAAATGATGAGTAGTGGTAACCTGCGGAGCTGCCGCTGCGAGGTGCTGAAGGTCAGGCTGTGTCCCAGGATGGTCAGGCAGGCACTGAGGTCTGCCCACTGGACCAGCTCTCCAAGAGGACCCCCTCTCTCCACCATGGCTTCAAAATGCTGCCCAACACTCCCGGCCAGGGCACCAGGGTAAAGTAACACCTACAGAACAGAAAGTTATTTATCTTTTTTTGAAAGACTGAATGGTGCTCTTAGGGCTTTTCGACTGTTATAACTTTGCGCACAAGTGAAAAGTCTGTGGTTGCAAAGCCCAAAGTCAACACTAGGATGAGGAGTTTTTCTAATCCAGTGAAGACACCGCCCGCAAACTGTCAGATTCATAGTCCCTTCTTTAGGAGTTTTTCTCAAAGCATTGGAGCAATGTACAGTAATGCTGTCACACCTTAATACATGTACATCATGAATGACAAAAATCGCAAAACTTTAAATGAGTAAGATTTTGGCCTTTTAATGTTATTTGAAAAACAAACATTTTTTCTTGTATCTCCAATCCCTGAGATTCAAAGTTGTCATGACGTTGAACTGAAAATTACAATGAACAAACTTATGTGATGCAGCCACAGTTTTTAATAAGGCTCTTTTTTCCCCCTAAAAAGCAATGCTGAACGTAAAGGTAGATGGGTAACAGCGAAATGTCAAAGTGTTTAAATACACGTACCTTTAACTTGGTGGAAGCTGTGTTGTTGCTGCTCTGTTTTATCCTCGAACCGGCCTTTATCCAGTGCGCAGACATTCTTCTCACCCTGGACTTGATGAATGTTACTGCTGGACTGGTGCTGTTGCCAATCACTTCGTACAGTGAGCTTAGAGTTACGCGCATATCAGTCTGTGAATGATTGCATGTTGAAATTGAAAGAGAGCCTGTTTAGAATTATAAGTGCAACCAAATTTTTCCAATAAGATTAAAGGCAAAGCGGTTTACTTACCTTAACAGTGTATGATTGATGTTTCTGATGCCATGACAGAGCAGAGTGATTTGTTCCAGAACGGGGTGGACAAAAGTTCTCTATTTGGCTAAGATATGTCAAAATGGAGCACGTGGTACCATCCACTCCATAAAAAGCATAACAGGGATCTTTTTGCCAATGTGTCCATAGGAACTGCCACGGAAGCAGACATTTAAAGGAAAAAGGATAAGAGCATGATGATTTTGTTAACTGATTTAATTTATCATTCAAAATTCTTGCAAAAATAATCACAGATAGCACATAATTGCATACTTTACAACTAAACTTAACTTAAAACAGAAGGAAAGCTCTTCAACATAACCGTTGCAGTTTAAATATGCAGCTATAAAAATCTATTCTACCACATGCTGTCCATTTACACCTTCTCACCTCCACTTTCTCCGCACACAGCGGATATGCAGGATTCATTGGAACTTCACACTTCTCCCCGGGTCCTATGGGGAAGATATTTTCAGTGCATAATTATTCCACAATCCTGCCGTACGGAACAAAAACTACATTGTGGAGTTGGCTAAACTTGGGTAATGAAGAACACTGGACAGTAACTTTAATATATAGCCTCTCGAATGAAATGTGCACAATGAGTAGCAGCCATCAGCATGACGTTTAGTGCAGCCATGCCTTTAACTGGCATTAGAGTGGAGGCGGTGTATTCTCAGAGGCCCTTTCCAGTAATCCCCCCTACTGTAGCCAGTGTCAATCAAGTGCAATGAATATGAACGTGCACACACACCTGAACCACCTGCCTCTTACCAAACATTCCCATTTACAGTGCTTGCCAAAAAATACAGCCCTAGACTGTGTTAAACAACCTAGTAAAAAGGAAGAGTGGCAAAAAAAAGATAACACAACCTGTAAGCTGAACAGAGTTGTGAAGGCCCCAAAACAGCGATATGCTATAGGAGCACAGCAAAAAGAGAAAAACAAGAGAATGACAAGTTGGTGAAAGGAGTCGGACTCCTGGGTAATTCAACCAGTTTTATGGGTGTGAGGTAATGTGAGGGAAAGAGGGGCCAGAAGACTGGCGATGGGGAAGTGTGTGTTTGTGGGTGGCATGTAGATTCAGATTCACACACACGCACGCATTATCATGTCATGAAACCCCTGTAGCCAAGCGCAAACAAGCCCCCCACAACACTGTTCACACACATATATGAACACATAAATGCTCTACACGTGCCAACCAGCGAGTGTAACCGGAGTCTCAGCTGACACCTCACAGGAGGGTCAGAGTGCAGATGTACACGTTTTTTTTTCTCCAAACGGCCCGTTGATTGACGCTGCTGGCAAGTGGGTCTTATTAAATTTATATTCAAGGACTTCATCCCTCACAACCACCTGCAACCCTCCATGCACACCCTCTGTTATCACAGCTTGTTAATTCCACTGTGTGGATAACCTCGACTATGAACCATGCATTTGGCTGAAGGTTCCAAACTTCCATCGCATAGAGCCATATAGACCTTTCCAAATGACTAATTATTAAAGCTAGCAACAAAGGGGGGGAAGAATACATCTGTTAGATGTGTACAGACTGTGAAAGTACATTTTAACTGCAATAGTCTGATGATAATCATTTAAAAGTGTCAATAGGCTGATTTATCTGACCAAATCAGTTCAAATGTGCAAAGAATGGATGTCTGTAGAAACCCTAGACTCAGTCTTTGCTGAAATCTTGTTTCAAAATGGATTGCCATTTGTCCTCTTAAAGCCTCAGAGGACAAATGGCACACATGTTTTCAAAATATTTTTGGTATTAATGTCATAAGGTTACAAATTTTCCAGACATAAAAACAACAATGCTTTGTTGCCCAAAACATATCTAGATATTTAAAGAAACTGGAGCTAAATTGGATTTACCTGTGAGTGGGTTATTGTCATCAGGTGTAGCTGGTGTGTGAGCCTCGTGATGGTGGTGATGGCGACTGAGCTGGTCAAGTCTTTGGGACACTTTCTGCAGCTCCCTCTCCACCAGGCGAGCCAGGCCTTGCTGCTCTTGTCTGAAACTGGAAAATAAACAGAAGCCCAAATGAATTCCACCATCAGTACATGCAGAACTATATTGTCTTTGTTTTATGCCTGTAAATGTTAACATTATAACATTAATATACTTGAATATGAAAACAAACATATGAGAAAACAGTTGCTACTGAATACCTCTGCAGGAGCAAACTGGGTTCATATCTGTTCAGCTGGGTGTCGTCTCTTTCTTTGCTCAGCCTTTGTACCTCACTACTCAAAGCCTCTAAGCGAAGCTCAAGTCGATGAAAGCCAAAGCCATGCTGACCTTGGATGCAAAGCATAGACATGATGTTATTCTATGCAGTTTGGACTTCCAAAAATAACTTCAGTTTATGTGCACATACCAAACAAAATCTCTACATTATGTGGGGAAAATGAAGCAGTGATCATAGACATGTGGTAAATGGCACTGGATCATTTCTTTATAGGCAAAAATTCAGAGCAAGATTTACCAAAAAATTATTATTAACAACTCACTTATCAACAATTTCATATTTGAGTCAAAACCAACATCTGCAGTCATCTTACATTCATACATACACACTCATGATCATAAGGACATTCTGCTTGTATGCTCCTCTTAACCTTTCCAACTTTGTGGAAAGAAGTGAGTTAACAGGCTAATAACCCATGAAATAAAGTTACAAAACAATAAATTCCCCTTCGTAATTTGCCTGCAGAATGACTGAAAATATTTAAACCTTCATTCTCCCCCTTTTAAGACTTTAGATCATTGTAAGGATGAGAAACAGCTTCGCACTGAATGGCGTCAAACTTCCACAATGGTGAAAAGATGCCGATAAAGCACACCACAGTCCTTGGTGAACAACTTTACAACCACGGTTGGTAACCTGTCAAAATGCCATAAACATAAATGACCACTTATGTCATCTTGCATCTTTTTGGCAGCTGACCGCTGACATACTTCCTACTTACATAAGCCTTTTGGACTGGGTAGCAATGAAAAACAAATGTGAGACAAGACATCTGACCGATTAATTCCAAAACTTGTCAATTCTACAGATATGCTGGTATGCATATTGACCACCATCTACTTAGGAATTATAGAATTGATGGATTGTCCACTCATTTATACTAAAGGTCTCACAGGATGATTTAAAGTTTAGAGAAAATAAACAGACTTTTACATTTTTTCTCCATCAAATAATAAACATATTCTCACTGTAAAATCAAACATGTTTCATTGAAATCATGTTGCTGTGTAACTCCTCTGAAATCACTGGCAGCAACACAGTAAGAATATTTATACTTGAATAAAAGATATCAAATTTAATTAGATTGTTATTGTTTCAGTGTTCATTGAAAACAGAGCACTGAGTTGATCTAGCCGTGCGCCCTCCCCAACAGCTTCTCCCATGTGGTCCTCTTTGTTTCCCAACTGAAACCATGGCTGGGCGGCTCTTTGTACACAACTTGTGGTGGGTCCTTCCAAGAACACAGCACTTGTGGCTGAGATGCACCAGTGGATCACTGTCTGCTGAAAACAATTTTCCTAAAAGAATTTTGATCTTTGGATCAAACATCACGTCCTTTCTGTGAAAATATGACTAATTGCTAACTGCAATGTTTAAATCTCAAAACAAAGCTATGAGCCTTTGCTGTTTTATGTTAATCATATGTGTGTATCTGATTATTGACAGAATTCAACTTATAAAGCAACATGACTCTCCACTTTGATTTCTAACTAAATTTTACTGAAGGCTAATGAAAAAAGGACTCACTAAATCTCAGTTATGAACAAAGCAATAAACAAACTCTAAAAGAGAGCCATCACCTGCAGCAAATAATTGGGGCTATGTCCAAAAGGACAGGCAACAAAATATGTTCATTTATTCATGGAATATGACAAAAGTACCACTGATTTTTGTATAAAAAAAGAAAACCTTCCACAGAGGAGACTGTTAAAACCATTACTCTCTTCTGTATAAACCAGAACGAAAGTTTTTCCACAAACAACCATCTCCACTTCCTCTCTGATATCTTAGTTTGGACAAATGGTTTAGCCAGACAAAAGAACTTTGGTTTATGTTAGCCACAAACCAAGAGCTGTCAAGATGAAAATACATGAGGTCAAGGACCTACCACGAATTGTGTACAAATCTTCATCTACAGCTTTATCTACATGGTCATAACCTACTCTGTTCGATTGCTTGTCTTTGAAAATGGGTCTTTCTTTTATTCGCTTCAAATAAAAAAAAAAAACATTATACATATTGATTGAAAGTTGTAGGAGAAACCGGGAACTATCAGAAAATGAAGCATGTGTGCCTGTGTTACCCTGTTCCTCAGGTGATCTCCCAGCAGCTTCATCCCATCTCATCTCCGGAGGCATCCAGAGGCTCTGTAGCAGCAGGGTGGCCACAGACACGCACAGACAGAGCACCAGACAACCACTAGAGGGCATGGTACACAGAGAAAGCCCCTCATGCCATCATCAGTTAAAAGCTCCAGATTCAGACCCGAAATAATACATTTCCATTCAGCTGTGTCAGTCTGCTTTTCATCAGAGATGTAAAAGTACTCATCACCATGTCTCATGTCTAACGCTGAGTGTTTGTGCAGTATGTTCGTGCGATGATGTCACATGATGTGAATGCTCCGGCACGTTGATTGAAAGCCTTTACATGCTGTGCTATTCAGAGTCAGCTGGCTAAATGGTCAGCTGTGAGGATGCAGTGAGTGTTTAATGCTGCGTAACCTGATGTGCCACACTTACCATCTTCTCTGTTTTTCCTAATTCCTGCTGGTTAGAAACTGAGGTAGTGAGGCTAAGGCTTACCTGCGAGGCCGCAGCGCAACACGCATGCTGTCTGTTTTCAGAGTTGAAGATCTCACTAAACAAAAGTTTTGAAAAAATCAAAATACAGAAAAATAACTAGATAGCATTGATGTAGAAGAGATCTACACTGCTATGTTGTATATGCTGCTGTACAGCTCACATTTCTTATTTTCCTATCTGGGTTTATGCAACAAAGATCCATTAGTTTCTTCAGGTTTTATGCGAACGGTCATACTTTCCACATGAGCTGCATAACTTTAGTTTGTATGCACAAAAAGACTGAACATAAAAGCCTTTTCAGTTTGTGGTCTGTCTGTGTTTGAGTTGGAAATTGTTGATTAGACTGATAGAAATGTGAAACATAAACCGCCTTCACCAGCCTGCTGGTTGTGTCTGAGTGAAATGGGAATACAAATGTCACAACAGTTTTAGAGCAGAAGGAGCCCGCCAGCATTCAAACAACCCCACTCACACACACGTGTACACTCTCACCTCCTTGGGTCTTCGTCCCAGCCCACTGGGAGCCATCGGGCCTTTTTGCAAAACAAAAAAATGTGGGGAAAAAAAGAGAGAAAAGAAACAACCTTCAGGCTGGGAAGTGTCTTGCCTCCCTTCTTTTTAATCTTCTTTCGTTTTCATTCCCCACGTCCCTGGCCCATCCTTTTCTCTATCTCAGGGCCTATGGGAAGGCATCTTGTGGTTGTCAAGGTAACCTGACACCCATTTGAAGAAAACAATACCCAGAGTGCTACTTAGGCCTTTCAGAGATACAATGGAGGCCACGCCATTGCATGACAGCTTCTTTCAGTCTGGCTGGGGAGACTCAAGCCTTGAATCTGAATTAATGCTCAAGCTGGACACTTATTTAAATAGTTTAAATGGTACAAACATTTGGCACTTAAAAGAATAACAAACACACATAAGTTTGAAATAAAGAGGCCTTGAGTAAGAGTTATAGAGTTTTGTTTCTGTCTCTGCCCAGTTGTTGAAATCCAATTGATTAAGGACAAAAACATTCCATTTAAACATTTGTTTCTTTGTAGGTTTAATTTAGATTGGAACTGCAATATACAACAATAAGTTATACACAGCATGTCTGTAGATTGTATTTCTGTCATTTGTCTGCTTTGCCAATTTTTACATTTTTCCTTTACATCTATTTATCTATTTCAAAGCAAAATTACAAAATATAATTTCATAAAATATTATAACTTGGGTTTAAAAGTAAAAATACTGATACTGGAGCATGATGAACTTAAATGTACAAAACATCTAATTGAATATTGTTCTGCAAAGCAAATACTCTTGTAAACAGTTGCTACTTAAATGGGGAGACATGAGTTGATAATTCAGACATGACGCAAAGTGCAAGAACTTTACAAGGATTTCATGATCTATTAAGTTTTCTCCTGAAATCTATCACCATGAGTAGTTTACATTTCACTTCATAGACAGTAACCAATTGGCCTAAGACATGTCAGGAACATATGACACTTGGAAAACGGTTTTATTTCTTAATCAGCTCATGTACAGCAGACTAAGAAGTAGATCTACCAATTCTGATGCTATAGACAGCTAACTGTATCGTGATAGTTGAGTGATTAACTTACTGAATAAAGTATTCTGGGGATGATTCAGTCAAATCAGTGCTGGAATTATTGACCAAGCACAGCAAGCCATTAGATGCTATGGTTTAGTCGTCATTTATGGAATGAACCTACAAGAACTCAAGCATGAAATCATTGTAATGCAATTATATTACACTTTCTAGGCGTCTCCCTTCCTTTGTGCGCATACAGGGCCATCCCCAACATTCCTTCCCCTTTTTCTGGTCCAGACTTTCCTTTCTTTAAATTCACCCAAAATGAATTTGCATAATGTGTGCCAAGAAGCATCTGTCCCACACTCATTCCAATTCTTTATCAAACTTTCAACAGTTAAATATTGAAAAGACAGAGGAGTTAATCACAGCTCCTGACACTACATAATACAAATTGATGCTGCTGTTGATCCTGCACTCTTTTCTGTGAAGCACTCTATGATTTCATCTGTGAAAAGTGCTATACAAATCATTTTTACTTACTTAATCTATGATAAACTGGATGTTTTTAGGGGAAAAACTATGGATAGAGGATCTAAAATGTAAAGCCCCCCGACAGAGCATCACTGTCGGGGGCTGCTGTGTAAAGGGCCTTTCTGAGGGACAGCTCCTGAGAGGCTGCCCGATGCACATACTTGGACATTTGCCTCCATATGCACAACTGAGTGCACATGTGTAAGTGTGAGGTCAGGTGAGAAGGGAGGGCACTGGATTGGCTGGTGTGGGAATGATGTCACACACTGTACGGAAGTGGAGGGATTTGATGTGCATAAATCTCTGTAAGCTTGGACCTAAAGGCTTACAGGCTTTACATCCATCTGTCTCTTCTCTTGTTCACTCACTCGCACATGCAGTTCTCTGTCAGTGACGTTAGAGGTCATTGCAATGATTTCCTGTTCAGCAAAACGGACTTGGTCTATATTTCAACATCATCAACTGGCTTATCCTCATTCAAACCCATCTCTCACCAGAAATATTTTTTCACTTTTAAAGAAATTAATTATTTAAATGTTTACATCATAAACACAACTGCTCAGTTAGCCAGATGTTTTAAACTGTTAATCCGACAAACAATGTATGAAATCGTCACAACAGCATAGTGTTCAGTCTTGAGGACGCCCTTTCCAGCACATGACTGTTCGCTTACTTTGAACATGTCAGCCGTTCAGTGTCAGCGACTCTGAGTGACGTAAAAAAATACCTAATACATTCAACTTCAGTGATGTTTAAAATGGTTGTTAAAAAAAGGTCAACATATAAGATTCTGACTTTTAGCAGTTAGGTGGAAGAAGAAAATGCTGTCTTTTAATCCCCTATAATGTCTGGTAATACAAGATTAGACACAACTTCATGGGAATATATCACAATTACAACTTAATTTATTCAGGGTACTAAAGTTGGACTCTACAGCAGCACAGTGTTTTTCAAGCTGAGGATATAAAAACATCAGCTGTATTTCCGAGGGAAAAGACTGAACCAAACAACATTTTACCCTGAGTTGTTCTGGAAGGCAGATTATGATTCCACAATTTAATTATCAGTAACAACTGTCATGTGTTGGGCGGCTGTGTTTTGGTGGCTGCTTTGAGTTCTTGACAAAGGGAGGGTTTGTTGCCTTTCCAAGGGTACTTCCTGCCCTCTCCCTGTGCCATTACATTAGTCTCCACATAAACAGGGCAAACAGATAATAGGGACTGCCATACAGCCTCTGTATGGTTAAATCACTGAGTTACTCACAATAATGGTAATATATTGAGGAATCCCTCTGAGACTTTATAACGGGAAAGTCCCTAAATATTTGCGAGCCCGTCTAAGCAGTTTTACAAATATGCAGAACAAGTAACACACAGCGCGTGTAATAGCCTATTATGTAAAAAATCCCGTCTGGGGGATGCATTAGATTGATCAGAGAAGCGGTGGTATCCCGCGTGGATGTGGCCAGCCCACCTGAGATGCAGCTCCAGCACACGTCGCGTCAGACGCAAAGTGGGAGGACTGCGCATGCCCAAGACAACTTAACGTGAAACGCCGCTTCACGTCTCAAGACATCTCTCTCACAGGTAGGGAAACCGTGCTTTCATCCATTGTCAGCTTTTTTTGTCTGTCTTTTTTGTTTGACAGTGTCCGGTCTTAAGCGGAATAGTTTATTCTCGCCTTTAAGACGCGCTTTGAGTGAGTCGTGTCTTTATTCTCTTCTTCGTTGAAGCAAGCTGAACGTCTTTGGCAGGAACTCCAGCACAGGCAGGCAGCCTGCCTGGCGAACAGATTGGTGGTCGGTAACGTTCGTGCTAGCTGCAACGGCGAACCTTTTAAATGGTTTCTTGTTTGCCTCCCTGTGTTTGCACGGTGTTTTGCGTGCAATGTGACGGTCGGTGTTGTGTGGCGTCGCTTGGTGCAGAGAGAGGAGCAGCTAGCTAAAGCTAGCAGCGCTAGCCCGACTGTGGGAACGGACCGGGGGGTTCAGATTAGCCCGGGCGACCGAGTCCAACACTCTTGTTTCCTGCATCTTCTGCTCCCATAAACGCGTCAGCAGCTTTTACTTGAACGGGGAAAGCAGACGTGACCCGGGTTTTATTGAAAGTTGGGATGGCGGTATTGCGTGCAAATGTAGTCCTCGCAGCGCGTGCCGCTTTTCACCGTAGCAGGAATCCAGAATGAAACCTAAAGACTTTATTAACCTCCAGAAGGGTTGACAGCCCAGGACAGGCATGTCGCTACGTTTCGTTTTGTCTGTGAGGACGACGAGCCCACTTCCCATTCAGTCATGTCAACACAGGCGGACAGTATTCGCAGAAGTTTGAATCTGCTTTTAAACAAAATTCTAAAACCTGCTGTGCCCTTCTCATGTCAAAGGGTCAGCCCCAGTGGTTTGTGTAGATTTTTGTTGACTTTTATTTTGGGAATCCCAGAGATGTTTTACTGTAGGGAAAATGGATATTTGTCTTTATAAACCAACGTCCAAAAAAGTCTTCATCAGCTCTTCTCAGCCTGTAATTGGCAAAATGAAATAATATAAAACTGAAATTTGAAATAATATTATTGAATGAGTGAATTTCCAAGAAGCTGCTGTTAACCACTGCTTTGTTTTTGTTTTCTTACATACCTTTTGGCTTCTGATCCACATTCAAAATGCAATTACTGTTTTAAATCACTGAGATTTTCTCCAATGAGAAGATGTTCAGGGAATGTTGTTAAAGACGTTTGTGATATATAGAATTTCAGCATATATAATTGTTTTGCACCTTTTTATGATGCATCATTTTGAATATTTTTATTTTTAAATATTTTGAATGAATTCATTAGACTGGTCATTAACAGACAGGTAAGTGCTTGACTGGATAAGGTTCCTTTGGCAGGTTTAAGTGTCTGGTCATTTAAAGCCAATGTCAAATATAGAAAGGCAACATGTGAGCTAACCTACCCCTGAAGTAGGACAGCTTATCTTTTAAACGTATCTTAAGTGTAAGACATGCATATAGCAATGCATTGGTCTCCACTTCCATGTGACTTCTTTGTTCTGATGATTTTATGTTTATCATTTTCAGGATATCTCATATGAACTTTGCACCAGCATTTTCATGTGACCTGGTTAAAACCATCATGAAATGATCTGCCTGTCTGCTGCTGAGATTCAGTAGAATATTTATCATAAATTATGTCTAGACAATCATTAACATAGCAAAGTGACAATGGGTATCTGTCCAAACTGTGTTCCTCCTCGTACAGTTTTGGAAACAAAATTAGAAAGTTAACCCGTGGCAGTTGGGTTTTAAATCATGTGGGTGATATTTAACTTTTATATTTCATTATTTTTGCCTTTCCTGTACCGCCACACATCACGGAGACCAAGATATAGACTTGCATGGAAGTCAGATGTTTAGATGTTATTGCTAATTTTACTGCATTCCATTCAAGCTTCAAGTGACTTGATTTGTTTCAGCTCCCAGATGTACTACACGCATGATAACATTTTTATATCTTTATTTATATCTTTACCACAGCATAAGTAAGTAATTAAATTAGCTAATGTTTTTCTGCAGCACTGCATCACTTTAATGTACTCTTGTGGCAAACTCCTTATGTCCTCAACTAATGGATACTTAGTCAAGGAGGTTACTAGATACATAGGGACTATTCTTCAAGGAGATTTCATAACTTATTTTTCATAAAATGTCTTTTCAAATGGTACATTCAGTGAGAAATTGAGGTTTGCCTGTGCTGTACTGATAAGAGTGCTTGATTGAACAGTTATTTATTAATCTGTATTTGTGGTGTTGCACATTATTCTAAACTTACTGTCTTTTCTGTTTCATAGAAACCATCATGGGCAGTTAATGAAAACACATTTACAGTCTGTTGTGCGGCAGGCAGAAGGTTAGTAATACCTTGGAGAATACCCTCAGTTACTGAGCTTGGGCAGGTAAGCGATTTTTTTCCCGCACCATGGCTGAAGAGGACTATGGTACCTTTGTGGACTGGACCCAGATGGGTGACCTGGCCAAGAGCAGCGGGTCCACAAAGGTAGACTGCAAAGACCTGAAAGAGTTCAAACAGATGGCTCGCCAGGGTTACTGGGCCAAGAATCACAAATTACGAGCTCAAGTCTACCAGCAGCTGATCAAAACCATCCCCTGTCGCACAGTAACCCCCGATGCAGATGTGTATCGCGACATTATTGGGGACGCGGCCATGAAGAAGCCCTCCTCTCACATCCCGCTGCCAGAGTTTGTGGATGACAATCCCGTTCCGCGGTACTGTCTGAAGGCCGATGGTGTGGCCTCTGCCCATCGGATCATCAACTGTGTGGCTGGACAGTTTCCAGACATCTCCCACTGCCCAGCTCTGCCAGCTGTCACCTCATTGCTCCTTCACTTCAGTGTTGATGAAGCTCAGTGCTTTGAGCACGTCAGCCGCATACTGGCCTGCAACGAGCCCGGAAAACGACTGCTGGACCAGACTTTTTTGGCCTTTGAGTCCAGCTGCATGACCTTTGGTGACTTGGCCAACAAGTATTGCCCCGCGGCTCACAAACTGATTGTGGCCACGGCCCAGGATGTGCTGGAGGTCTATGCCGACTGGCAGCATTGGGTGCTTGGTGATCTGCCCTTTAGCCACGTGGTCAGGGTTCTAGATGTCTACCTCGTAGAGGGTTATAAAGTCCTCTACCGTGTGGCCATTGCCCTGTTAAAGTTCTATCGCAAGCATAAAGCGGGAGGTCAGGGGGGGCAAGGGAGCCAGCAGACACAGGATTCTGCAAAAATTAGGGCAGATATTCAGGCCTTCATCAAGGGTATCGCCTCCACCGTCACACCTGACAAGCTGCTGGAGAAGTCCTTCTCCATCCGCCTGTTTAGCCGCAAGGAGATCACGCTGCTGCAGCTCACCAATGAAAAGTCACTGCAACAGAAAGGAATCACAGTCAAACAGAAGCGGTAAAGTCCCTCACTTGTTTTCTGCTCTGATAATTGATCGTCTTTTTTATTTGTCTTCAAAACTATCCCACTTATAGTGGATGTCTTGGCCACACATGACATTTATTTAATTTTTTATCATTTAAGGACATAGCATTATCTATTTTAAATATAATAAAGAAATATATCTTTAGATTTGACCCTCTGTCAAAAAGGAGAAACAAATATTTGATTACGGTACATTAATCATCTTAATTTGGCTTCCTGTGGGTTTTCTCAGAGAAATATCTTATGCTTTTTGTTGAACTGATTTTATTTTTCCAGTAAAAAATCTCCAACTCCAGTTAGAGTGGAGATTCTTGAAACATGATTAAAGATTTGATGAAGCTTTAAATCTAATCACAGTGGAATGCACAGAATGTTAGGCACGCAGTGTACAAGAAACATTACAGGACCAGTTTAGACTCTTTAAATACAATTGAGCTGAAGTGTAGAGCAGATATATTCTGATTGACTGTAATCTTTTAATTGCAGAAGTAACAATGCCCTGTTCTTTTAAGCCTCTCATTCTTGCTTGCTTTGGGTTGGCTCTTGCATCCTCTTCTCACAGCCTGTCCTTGTTTTCTTCCTGTTTGGCTTGTGCCACCGTTTTCCATTCACCGTCTTCTGTCTCATCTGCACTCCACCCCTCTGTTTACTCCACTGGTTGTTTTACAGTTCTAGGTGGGTTTCTTCTTCATCCTTTACTTTATTATCCAAATTTGATACCTGCAATAAGATCATAGGTTAAACTGCTGACTGTGCTACAGGGCACTAAAAAAACTACATAAAATAACTGGTCACAGTTAAAAAAAATAAATAAAAAAAAAAGATTATGCCCTTTGATTAATTTGCTCAAAATAACTTTCTTTTTAAGTGCATCATCAGCTATGTGAACTCATTAGAACTGAGTGAGCCTCTCGTTCTTGTTCCCTTCTGTCTGGTGTGGCTGCAGGCGTAACGTGCAGCTGGCACTTAACCCGGAAACATTCTCCTCGGAGATTGTGAGTGCCAAGGAGATGCATGACATCTGGTCCTGGATCCCTGAACGCTTTGCTCTGTGCCAACCACAACTCCTCTTCACTACCTCCAACCACGGTTGCAGCCTTAACAGGTGACGTCTTCCAGTACTGGCTTCAATAGATTTGTTTGGGGTTTTTTTTAAAGAAGAATGTGCACTTAAAGCCAATCTTTAGTCTTTGAATTCCGTTTTTGGCATATCTAGTTTGAAATGCGGTTACTGTTAAGTTTTGTAGTGTTAATAGAGCCACTGACTCTTGAGGTTTTTGGAATGATCCAGTCATCTGAACTTTCACATTTATCTCCAGATTCTACTCCCATTGTGAGGGCTACGAGCCCACGTTGCTACTCATCCGGACCACGGAAGGAGATGTAAGCATGATGTTGTCTTGTAATGATTTTTTTTTTGGGACATCGTTAGAGCTTATCACAGATGTCAGATGTTTATTTTCAGTTTAGCTGAAATCAGTATTTTTCCTTCTGATCATTGTTTGAACTGTTCATAACTAACAAATGTGGTTTTAGTCCCTGGTTTGTGTACAGTTGCTGCTGGTGTCAGCCTGTAAAATTCATTGCACACATTAAACTGAGCAACTCCCAGCATCTAGTTATCCTTTAACCTTGTAACTTGTGTCCTTCTTACTCTGAAATTGTCTTCAGTTTTATTTTTGTTCATGTGTTCATGAATCGGTGTAGAACATCATGTGATTAGGTGTGGTATAATTGGATTAGACCTCAGTAAAGACGATCTTGGTTAAACAATGCTAATAGGGGATGACTGGAAACGGCAGTCCTTCCTTGGCGTTCATTTGAAAATATTTTAAATGGTATTGTCACTGTGTTTAAGTCAACGCACTTTATTTCAACATACTACCGCTCACATTTATCCAGGTATGTGGAGCCTTTCTGTCCTCAGACTGGGAGGAGCGAAAGAGAGGGGGCAACAAATTGAGCTTCTTTGGCACTGGGGAATGTTTTGTCTTCAGGGTGAGTTTATTTTCACTAACACAACAAATGTTTTTGTTTTTATTCGTTTAGGTTATCTTTTTATTTTAAGTAAGGTTGTTTGTTTTTATTTTGAGTAGTACCCCAATCCAGCCACCAGAGGGTGTCATACTCCATGCTTTCCAATGCTCCTGATTTCAGTCATAAGCTCAAAATTGCATGTCACACTCCCATCTGGAAAAGGCTGCTTAGACATTTGTCTGTTTTCCACTACAAAAGCAACAGCAATTTACACTCCTCTGTTGGTGTTGGGACACTAGTGAGCTTTACTTTTTTACTAACACTGTACAGAAGGCTCTAATACCTTTGTATGAATGATTTATGTGGCTGTCTGTGCTGGTACACAGCTGTGGGACGTCTGAGCCTAGGCACCAGAAAACACAGTCGCCTCAAACACTAATACTTGAGCACACGCAGGTCGGAAACTCCTGATACCTGATCTAGTAGTCTCTGTTCAGGCTTGCACCTGACACCACCTCTGACACACATTGGAGAGACGTCAGAGACTGGAGTCTCTTAGATGTACTAAGAACAGAAAATAATGACAAGACAGTCCCCACAATCGTTTTTAAAGAATGGGTATAATTGACTAAATTTACATCTTTGTAAATGTATCCTTTAAACATGCTGTGCCTTAAAGTGAATTATATTTAGTTTATTTCTTGGGAATCATGGTCAAGTAACCACATCATACTGTATAAACAGCATGCCCAGAAAGTCTAAAGAACGGAAAATGTTGTTTTCTTATTTCATTGTCACCTTTTATACTTAAAAGCTTACAATTATGTCTACGCTCTCCCTTTAAAGCTAAAGCCAGAGATGGAGCGCTACGAGTGGGTTGTGATCCGTCACCCTGAGTTGGCTTCCTCCATCAAGAGTGAGGCTCAGGAGGACACGGTGTCCTCTGAGGCCCAAAACGCAGACAACAGCTTACAGCCGGAGAAGCCTGCTGGGCATCTCTCTCCGTTTCTCTCTGCTCGCCACTTTAATCTCAACTCTAAGAATACGTCCATGTTCATGGCTGGAAACTTTGACTCCATTATCATTGGTGAGTGGATAATAACAGCGTTGATAAGTTTCACACATTTTAGGAGGCAATAGAAGATGGGTACTCTTTAAACATGGGGTTTACTCGATCAGTATATGTATATACTTGTTACTATAAGTTTTTCATCATTTTTAGATAAATCTAGTTTACAGAAATTAAGTGTTTCCCCTTTGTAACTTGTAACTGACACACTCTGCTTGGGTATGTGTGATAGGGGGAGGTGAGGGCAACGCTTTGTACATCGACTCTGAGCTGAATCACGGGCGCACTGGAAGGTGCACCACCTTCGACAACCCGCCCCTGTGTGCTGAGAGCTTCCAGGTTTCGCTCTTAGAGGTGTGGGGCTTCCAGGATGCCATGGCCTCATAATGGTGTACACCTGAACATGTCAAACATTTACTTTTGACAGTTGAAACATATCTCATTAAATTACAGTGAAACAATAGGACGCCATTTCAACAGTTGAAATTATCTTTTAAGGTTAAATACACAGAGATGCGAATAGAACAAGATCCGTCCAAAAAAGTCATTTAAGATATATTATTTATTTATGCATTCTATCATGTCAAACATTGAGAAGAAATGTGATATATTTGTTTGTTTTGTTTATTTTTGTATTTTCAGATAATATGGTGTCCTAAATATGTGTAATTAGTAACGGAAATGTTCCAGATGACAGTATTCATGGTGGTTTAATTTCTGTGCTATGTTCTCTCAATATGCCAAAATTAGAGTAAAGCTTGCTCTGCAGTCCTTTGGTGATGATATTTATCAGCCTGTGTTGCTCAGCTAATGTGTCTAACATTTGTTGACGTGAAGCCTTCCTTGTGTGGTAAATGTGAAATGTGACGATGGTTAAGTGAGGTTGTATCAAGTCAGCCACAACTTATTGGGTTAGTCCTGTCTCACTTTCCCACACTTCTTGATTTTCATCATGTACCAAGTGTGAGATCGGAGAAATTTGTAATTGGGGTTAAGGTATGTAAATGTAAGTTTTGTTCTTTGCACCGTGCATCAAAGCTTTATTCATTTATCATTTGGGTGTTATGTGGTTAAGAATGAAGAACAAAGAAAACCTTTTAAAAGTAAAGAGAAAAAGGTTTTTTGGTTACCAAGTGAAACAAATGAAGTTGGAACATTCTTTCATTAATGTGTCCCCTTTTGATGTTACTGCCGTCCTTTCCAGTGCAAAGAGATTCCTAAGCCCATTATGGTGCCCAACTGGCTAAGTGTTATTGAAACATCTTACATGTACTAGTTTGTATGTGCTCAGACGAATTGTAAGTTGACTGCAAATGTAACCCTTTGTGAAAATACAGCATTATTGGGAAGTGAGTCTTGTTTGGTTACTTCAAAATTCATCCCTACAGTGCACTAGTAAACAGAGATTTGAATTCCTTCACATGGTCACAGAAGTCTGCCAGATGCCACTGTAAAAGACCCAACTTATTTTATTCCTGTCATCTATCAGTTTCAAAAGTATTTTCAGATCTTTTTTGTTCTGTTTTATTGTTTTAACACATTTTGAAAAGTCAGATCTTGAAAGTATGTCTTTGATACCCTTGGGTCTGAACTATCTAACTATCTATCATGTGACTAGTGAGTTACTCAGACATACTCGTTCAGGCACGTTCTCTATTTTTATTTAGATCTCTACTTTGTGGAAGCTGACAACAAACTGCATGACTGGAAAATATTTGCAGACATGACTCAAATATTATGATACATTGATTCTTTAAAGCTTTTCCCAAATTGTGGGCAGTGGTGCTGAATTTGAAATGACAAAGCTGCTGTTGAATATCTATTGAGTTTAAAAACTGAGCCAACCGCACAGGATCTTTTAGTGCAATATGATATTCTCAGCTACAGCAACTGATACATCTCCTTTTTATTTTCCTCAGACACTTTAATAAATGCATGGAAACACTCTATGCTGAAAGCACCTTTCAGTATTCAATGCCAATGCATTATTACTTCTGAAAATGTATGGCCAATTCATTTAAAGATTATGTGCTTCAGCCTAATGCATCTAAAGGTAGTGTAGCTCAAATAGTAAAGTGATGGTGTAAATCCTTCTTTACAGTCAAAGACACTGACTCTTCGAAGGCGGTGCCATTCATTCAGGATTTGCATTCAGCTAATCGCACATGCAATGCTATATTTAGCTGCTCCTTTGGGTGTTGGTCTGGCACATCTCCTGAAAACCGTGCTTTCCTGCCTTGACGAATAAGATGCTTAAGTGTTTAACCCAACACTGGGATGGGTCTTTCCTTGCCTGCCCACGCCCACGGGGTGTGGGAGGAAGAGACAGGTTGAGGATAAGGGATTAACGAGCAGATTTAGGAGGTCCTGACATATATTGTTCTTATTCAAACTGGAAGGCCACTGCTCCTGCTATACTCTGAGGTTAATGTCATACGGCATTCTTTTTTTTCTGGGATTTTTCAAGCTTGACTTAAAAAAAACAAACGCTTCAAACGAATAAAGCAAGATTGATTTTTCACTTTTGCCACATGTGCAAAAAGTATCAAATCTGAGAGTTAACTCTGCTTGTGTTTAGATAAACATTACAAAGGACTCTAGTTAGTTTTAAAAGAACATGCATTAACTGTGACCTTTTCGTAATCGGGGCATCACCACACACATCTGTGTCAGAAAAGGCTCCCTTCTAGATTCAGAATACTGCCACAGGAACCTGTGAAATGTAGGCTGTGTACTGTGGGAGAGGAAAGAGGCCTGTGATGCATGTGGAGACTGCACGTCACGAGTGATGGGGCTTCACAGCATTACTGGGGGAGGGTAAAGATGAATTGACCAAGCACTGCAGAGGGAGCTGAGAGGAAGGAAGAATGGAGGGAGGAAGCACTGCTCATGCTCAGACTCTTACAGACGTTCTGCTCACTCTTCTCCTTCTAGCCTACGGGTCACGGCCGTCTTGACCCCTTTCCCCCTTCTGAGTTTGTTCTTGCTGCAAGTTAAACAGTGAGAGAGTGTGTGACAGCGGGTTCCTCGGTCTCCCAACACCCATCAGACACAGGCACACTCAAAATGTCTCACATGTCACATTGCTGCATTTCACAGCTGACTGCAAAGCAGTGGTCCTGGTGCAGACTGTGGACATGTCTTTCAATAGAAATGTCTGTATTTGCACTGCTCAATGGAAAACATCCACATAATCTGAGAGAAATTAAGTACATTATTTGATTTTCACAATGAAAGCTTGAATATCATGAACAACATTCTCAAATTAACTCGTCTAATTTGTCTTAGTGCCTTACATCCACCACTGAAAGGTGAATACGTAGATATCAGAGGGAAAGCCTGCAGCGGAGCACACCAAGGCAATGTCCATCAGGGGTGATCTTACAAAAAATATCAAGAAAACCAAAAGAATTGTTAACACGATTTTGAAATGGAATATGTAACGTCTTATTTTTCAAACCACCGTTTTTGTATCGGGTAAGAACCGGCACATCAATTTAATCATACGATTTCTTTTTTGCGTCACCCCCCTCACCCAGCAGACAGTAGGTTTTGCCCGTGCAGCTAGTCAGGTGATACTTTCCGCTTCGCCATTTTGTGTTGCTGCGCCGGGTATTTATGTGAAGAGTCGTGACTGTCCCGTTTACACTGTTAGTTAGGCGGTCAGACAGTTCCTGTATTACTCGTTCCTTTGAGACCAAGTCTGTGGCCTTCGTTTGGTTCCCGTGAAGTGCGATTTTTGCCTCACCAGTAAAAATTTGTTTTGTATTTTTACTCTATTTTTATACATTTTTGTGTGAGACAGAATGTCGAGCGAAAGCCCCGAATACTCACCGTTCTTCGCAGTGATGGGTGCCTCTGCGGCAATGGTGTTTAGCGGTAAGTATCACACCATTTTCTTCAGTCTTTTAACTGATTGGCAGATACGTATTTTGCATTTGCTTTCAATAGTTCTTAACATCTTTTGAAAACCATTCAATAGCTTTGACTTATTAACCGTAGTGTTTCGCTTGAAGGCAAATGCTAACCTTGCTAAATGCTAATCTTGAGCTGTCAAGCATTTAGTTTGAGCTCGGGCAGAGTGCCCGTAGTTCCTATTTAAGGTTAGTGTTTTAATGTTTTAATTGATATTTTCCCTTTTGCCAGGCTGTATTCCGCTGCCCCTACCAGCAAAACAAGTTTATGCTTTTACAGTGGTTGACTACGGCTACACAATTTAGCCTTGACGTTAGCATTGTTCGGTAATGTGCTTTATCTCAAGCTAAAGGGCAGGACAGAAACTCGTCCTATTTAACAAACTAAATTTGTTACATATTTCTAAATAAAACGGGGATCATTCTTGATGGCTCAATGTTTTGCATTGTATAAAGTCATCCTATTAATAATTTTGAATATTTCTCGTTAACTTGCTGCATTCAGTAGAATAGCAGGCTAGGTTTACATGACGCTAAACCTATACCGTCATGTTTCAGACACAAGATGCATCACAACTTCATGAATCTTATAAAGATGAAAGGTAATTATTAGATGAAGATGTGTACAACTTGGATCATCAACCGGTTATATCCGGTTGTAAATTAGGTTCACGCCATTTCCTTTTAGATGTATTAATTCATTACTACATAAACTGTTTAGTAAAATCAGAAGTGTAAAGTGTAAATTATTGCATGTCTTCTTTTCTTGAAATACGCTTTTTCTTACTTGTATGACGGTTGGAAACCGTGGTCAGCTGTTTAACTTCCTTATTGCTCAAAGGAACGACACAAGGTCACATGATTATCACATGAGAAGTCTGACTTGGAGTTGCCATTTGGCTACTGATTCTCAGAAATGCCAGTTTCATCTTGGAAGTCTCAAGTTGGTGTAAATTCTTTAACAGCAAATATATATTTTCTTTCTCAAATTCGAGCGGCTCTAATATCTTATGGTCCAGTTTTTCCCTTACGAAGTTTTCCCTTTTGTAATTGTTAAATATGTTATTTCTCAGTTTGTCATTTAGTTAGTTCTTTTTTTATCCAATGGAGGAGCAACATCAAATGGCATAACAGCATTGTACATAAATATGCTGACACATGACCAGCTGTGGTAGAGGTAGCTCTGACAAGCTACAATTTCTTTTGATTTCTTACATCTGAAGTACTGAAGACCTAATGGCAGTAGTCATTAAAGTTGGAAAGAATATTCATGACGCATGAATATTTTTGGTTGTAGGATTCTAAAGCCATCCCTTCCCTTTTGATTTAAATGAGTTTATTATGTGGTAGTGGGAAATTGTTGCATGGTTGGGGTGCCAGATAAGACTAGCAGCAGTGGTAGTCTTTGATGGTAAAAGAGTGACAGCTGGGGAATTAGCCGGTAGGAAGGTAATCATGCTAGCCATGTTACTGGTGGGATGAACGGAGACGTTAAATGATTCAGCTTGAGTAATAAGACAGTGTATTGGGGTTTCATTGACATCTAAGAAGTACACGTCACTGTTTCCTGTCAGCTAATGTAATGCGCATAGGGCAGGAGGCTGTGGTTTCACTTCAAAGTCTGTCAAATGGTTTTTGAGTTATTCACAGGTAATTTCATTACTGCGTTAACAAGAGCTTGAAATGTCACTGTTTTGATCATGAGAGAATGGCAGGAGAATCTTGTACTGATTTGTGTGGAAAAAGGTTCTTACTTGGTTCCTAGTTGTGAGAACTCCTTTTGATGACCCTTGGCCTTGAACAGGTGACACCCGCAAGGTGTCATACGAGGTAAACCCCAGATTATGTGTGCTGCGTCTTCCTTTTTCTTTGTTTACTGATACGGTTTCCACTTTATTACAGATCTCCAGCCTGTGGAGCTGTAGGACTTTTTATATATAGTGAATGATCTTTTCAGTTCTGTGTGTAGCTGTTTTATGTGCATTTCTTACAAGTCCCTGCAGATACATTTTTTCTTCTTAGTGGATATACACAACTATTCTTAGGTATTGATGTTTTAATCGCATATCTCTTGGTTGAAGGTACACTTATTGATGGTAAGGTATTTTACTTTTATGCTCCTTACCTGTCTCTTAGACTCAATGTCTGCAAAGAGCTCTATTTCTGTCAACAACTACAATGTAGTTTTGAAAGAGTAATGAGTTGGTTTATAACTACAATTAGTTTCCCCATACTGTCCTTATAATGGATCTTCCTTAAAACTAGTGTTCCCTAGTTACCCATGATGCAGAGCAGTTAAATCTGTTTTCTGCTTCATGGGTCTTTAGCATGCAAGATCATATCTTGCTTGAGGCGTCTCCTGCTCTGACATCACAAGACGTCATGGGGCATCCCATATATGAAATATTCTACAGGGAAAAAGAGTGAGGGGAAAGCTCTTTACCTAAGCTGAGGGGATTAGGATTAAAACCCAGAGGTTCTGCCCGAACACCGCTGCAGATATCAGACTGCAACAAATCAAACCTTTAATCGTCAGAACAGAATGTCAGTGTTTAAGGATGTCGGTTTCTCTTTTTTATTATCTTATGCCTGTCTCATCTCAGTGAGGCCAAGCCCTTGCAGCAATAATGGATGACATTATAGCATTACTGATAGTGACATGATACATTTTCTTTTAATACATTTTTTTCTAAAAGCAAAGACAAATGAAACGTTCTCCTTTTTATATAAAGTTTTCTATGCAACTAAGTAACTGGCAGATGGGGTGGCATTTCCACAAAAATAAGTGTCCTCCCTGTGCTTTTGTGAGGGTTTGCAGAAACGCTGCCCACTTGCACTTAGACAAATCTCTTTATATGCAGGAGTGACTTCACCTGCACAGATGGCATCAGTCTAATGATTAATTATTGGAAGAGGAAAGCAAAATAGCTCTGTGCCATGTGCGCATTGGAAGTTCCTTTCTACCTTTAAATCAATCAACAGTCTTCTAGTTAGTTTTAACTACCAGGATCATTTAGCACAAAAGGGGAGGAACAAAATGCAAACAATGATGGCTATACACGGAAGGCTTGAGCCCAAGCTGATGTTTGGATTTAAAAAATACATAATCACTGTGTTTGCTACAAAGAGCCTAGAAAATGACCTTGTGAGGCACTTGTTAATTCACCAATCCACCGTACATCACGTTAATATACTACATAACATTATTGTGCTTTCTGTAGACTTTTCCCTACATTGGTTGTTTGTGCTGGTTAGGCTGGAATATGAGTTGACTCTTTTGAAAGAAATTAATAGATGAATTGTAAATTCACCATATCGTTCCACACAAATTTGCATTCAATTTTTGGAGTTGCACAAAATGACTAAAGTGTGTGGACAATGATGATAACCTGACACTTACAAATCTATTTCAATAATGAGACATCTTGTCAAACCTGCCTTTCTTTGATTCATGGTTCTGTTAGATATTTCACAGGACACAATGACTCTGTTTCAAGTTGTTTGGCACATTTCTAACAAATTGTTTGTAGATGGTTGACGTTCTGTATTTCAGTTTTGGATGTGGGATGATTGTTTTTTCTCTTTCCCCCTGCTCCTGCCATCAGGCTTGTGTTTTCTAATCTGTCATAGACTGACAGGACAGGGCTAAGCTTGCTGATTAAGCCCTTTGTTGTCTTCCTCTGCTACACTGATTCTGGCCTGAGACTAGCATCATGTGTTGTAGGTGTGTGAAATACCTGTTCCCAGCGTGTCTTTGTGACCAGTTCCCTGAATTCTGAAGACGAACTATTTGTTTTAAATGGAAATTAAAACATAACACCAGTCTCATAAGCATATTTCCACAGAGGAGAAAAATCCCATAGTGGAGATATGTCGGAATTGTTTCTTTTCTTTTTGAGGAACAGCACCTTTTACAATTGCTGCTTCACTGGTTGTTTCACTTCTGCTTCATGGTTCAGCTTTGACTTTTGTGTATTTGTGGGCTCCAGTTTTTTGTCCTCTGTATTCAACATCCTGCATCTTTTTCCTCCAGCCCTGGGAGCTGCCTATGGCACAGCGAAGAGTGGCACGGGTATTGCTGCCATGTCTGTGATGAGGCCGGAGCTCATCATGAAGTCAATTATCCCCGTGGTCATGGCGGGTATCATAGCCATCTACGGCCTGGTAGTAGCAGTGCTGATTGCCAACAACATCTCAGAGAGGATCACCCTTTTCAAGTAAGGTTCAACAATGAATCATATAACACCCTTTTTTCTGTTGAAGGTTTTCTAGCCCACCCTAATAATCACCCAAAAAATGGTCTTATTAAGTCAGCACGTGAGATCAGTTTTAAACTGACCCTTACTTTGACTCTGCTTGTCCAGTTTTTGGTGATAAAGCAGTAACTGTCAGGCTTATCAAATCACAACACATTTTGGAGATATTTCCTTTTTGTACAAGTTATTGTTCAGATGAGAAATGTTCCTCTCATTAGAAAGCTACTAAGTCATTAGTGATGGTTACTCAGGACATTTTCTGTATATCTAGTTTTTATACAAATCATACTGGCATTCAGTTAAATAATGGCACTTGATGGACACCTGAGTAGTTTTGTGACGATTTTGTAATGATGTGTTACAAACTTATAACATTAATAAGTGATCATTTTTCTGGCCTCAGCAGAACTATGCAGTTACATGTGTTGGTACATTATATCTAACTACTGTAGAATGCAGAGAGATAAATACACTTGTTTACAGCCATTTTAGATTTTGAATCTGCCCTCTTCAGACTGATGTGACCATAAACCAGTTGGGCTTAACAGTAAATAATAAACAGAGAGATTTAACATCACTCTCTGCTTCAGAGAGTGATGTTAAATCACTAGATGTGTCAGATTTAACGTATTGGGATTTATGATCATCTTTGTTTGTACAGAAGTTGTATTCAACCAGCTTTAAAGTTCTTTGATCTAAAATATGGGCCAAATACTCCCAACAGAAAGGGCTCCACCTGTACTGAACAGATTAAAGGATTCTTAGTAATGCTAGTCAAATCGCTGTTACATACCATTAGTAGAGTTCAACACTAATTTTCATATTTAGAAAAAAGCTTATTAAAAGGACTCACCTGCTCTGAGTTTTAAAGTATTTTGTGGAAAAAGCTGAGATTTAATTGACTGCTTTTAAAATACCAAAGGGAGATTATTGCAATATTTATTCAGTATGCAGGCAATTCCAATGGGGTCATGCCTCCTGACGCGATCATTATAAAAGACCTTCTGGACCTTTTCAGATGCCTTCATTAGTCAGCACGTGTGTCACAGAGTACATGAGAAAGTACTGATTCACTGCTGTGATGCTCACAAAATCGTGCTCTGTGGACGGCTTTTTCTGTTTATGTGGGTACTGATTACGTTCATGCATGTTTAACACGGCAACGGTGAAAAATATTAGGGATACTCTCCTCTACATGGCCAATTAGCAGGCTGAAATAATAAGCGAGAGCAGCTGATAACGCACACTAACCCAAATCTCTCTGTGCAGGAGTTTCCTCCATCTGGGAGCGGGGCTGAGCGTGGGCCTCAGTGGGCTGGCGGCAGGCTTTGCTATCGGCATTGTTGGCGACGCGGGCGTGAGGGGCACAGCTCAGCAGCCCAGGCTTTTTGTGGGCATGATCCTTATCTTGATTTTTGCTGAGGTCCTGGGTCTCTACGGGCTGATCGTTGCCCTTATTCTTTCCACAAAATAAAAAGAAACCCAAACATCTCCACTACAAGATCAGTTCTTTGTGTTGCTGCTGGAGAAAAAGTGTAAAATGGGGGGGGGAAAATAAGAGAAATTTCTGCCATGCAAGATGAAAGAAGTTAAGATTGGGGGAAAAAATCATTAAAATGGCTCCACAAACACGGTCTTATCTCAAATGTGTACAGTCGTCCCAGTTTGATAGTCAACCTGTAAATGCGCAATGTAGTGACCTGTCTGTCTTGTATGTGAGTGTGTGTGCGTGTGTTTAAAAAAATAATAAATTGTACGATTCCTATTTTTCCCTCCACTAATTTGAGGCCAGCTGACAGCTCGGGCTCTGGTCTTAGAGAGCTGACCAAAGGGCCACACATCTTTTCTTCTCCTCTCATATCAATTTGGGAGTTGATTAGAGTTTCTGAATTAATTTTGAGGATCTATTTGTAAAGAAGAAATGTGTATGGACTTAAGATTTTTTTTTCCACTGATTTTATTTATAAGAAATTGTTCTTTCAACTGTTAAATGCAGCAAAAGTCTAATTGTGCAGGATATTTACATATAAATATATACAGACATATAAATATCTATATAGATAGATTTAATGCACTGTGGGTTTCTTGTGATAAGTGGTTGGAATTCCTCTGGATGTAATTCTTGGTCTGATTAAGATTGCCTTTAGTAAGTTGCTGGTGGAGTGGGAGTTTTGTGCGTAGCTGTATTCTAAACATTACGCAAACATTTCCAAACTTCAGTGTTTTTCCCTGTAGTACTGCTGTTTGCATTAAAGTTGTGTGTGCCCCGTGCTGGGTGTCACAGGTGTAATTTCCACACTTCATCTCTCCATCTTGTTCACTCCGTCCCGTCTCATCTGTTGCCGTACTTTCAGCCGTTTAATTCCTGCATGAGGTTCAGTGTGTATTGCTGTTGGAAAACGAACCTGCATAGCAGGCTAGTTTCAGAAAATCTACTCCAGATTAAGAAGAGCCTTTCATGTCAAGAATAAGGATTGGTTCAAATTTGGAAAAGGCTTTCTTTGGAGCAGGCAGCAACGGCTGGATGCATTTTTAATCAGGGAATGGACTAAATTGGCTCTGGAGTTTGTTTTCTGGAAATGGACCTTCTGCTGATGCATCTTTACTGCAGCTAAAGTCTCCAATCATGTATCAGCTCTGGTATTGAAGTTATCCTAATGTGTCAACTTGAACATTTTCACAATTAAAGAAAATTCCAACTTAATTCTGACTGACTTCTAAACACAAAATGCATTTCCTGCTTATTTCAATGACCAGGAAAGAAAACATGTCTCGCTTTCATGTTTTATTCTGCGGCCAGTCGTCACACCAACAGAGAAAACCTGCAGAAGCAGCAGTTAAAGCAGCGCTGCACTCAGAGCCTGTGCTGTGCTCTGAGCAGGTTCTGACACAGCGTGAACAGAACTGGTACACTTATTCTCTCTACACAACATACATCTGTCTGTGGAAAACAATGAAGAAATATGCGGCTGTGATTTAAGATAATCTCAGTCTGTCTCCAGGCTTTTGAGCAGCGTGTGCGAGATGCTGCTGATGGCACTGAAGGTCGCACTGTCAGGAAATGACTGTGTGAAGTCTTTGCCCTCCTCTATACTGGCACTGAGGAGAGGATCCAAGGGCACACAACCTGAAATGAGGAGACAAAGCTAATTAATATCACCACCTCTTACTTCATTATCATATTAGATATGTGGCGAACATCAAACGTTTTCAGGATTATTAAACTAATTCCCTCCTAAAATAGCTGTAGTTGTGCATCAGACTGAAAGAGCTGGCCTGTCACTGCAAAGGGGGATGGGGGGGTGAACTATCCACATCATTACTCAGGAGATTGATCTACACACAAAGCCTGTAACCACTGAGGGAAACCAATTAATTTGATTAAGAATCATTGATTAAGGCGTCTCCCCTCCTCCAACGACGCACGCCCTGCTTAGAGCAGACTCCGGAACAGCCATTTTAGCAGCAGGCTCATGACGCAAATGCATCCACAGTAATGAAGGTTGACAGACGAATGACTGCGACACCTTGTGGCCGCAGGTGGGTATTGCAAACGGCTCAATTCATTCAGTCTCACCCAGGAACTCCGATCCGGTCAGTTTAGCCAGCTCCTCCCCGCCGCCCTTCGAGAATATATTGCTGCATTCCTGAAGCACAGTAACAGTGGAGTTTCTTTAGAAATGGATGGAACCAGACTGTCATTAACTTTATCACAAGCTTCAGTTATTTTTCCATTCAAAGCATGACAGGTGATTTCGGTAGGGTGTCTGAAAAGGCTACTCACAGAGCAGTGTGGGCACACGAAGCCGCTCATGTTCTCCACGATGCCCAGTATCCGAACACCGGTCCTCTTACAGAAAGTGATTTCTCTCCTCACGTCCCCCGTTGAGACTGCCTGTAGGCGGCAGAAGACAGGACTCAGCCTCAAGTGACCAACCTAATTTTTTCTGTTAATTCCAGCAGCTTCTCATATGTAGAGATAACAGCAATGACAACAAAAAAACACAACCATTGATTCATATCCTCTTTCATGTCACTGAATAACTCAGCCTACAGGTAAAGGTTTGCCCCCACAACGCTGGGCCACCTCCCACTCTATACCTATACTTTCTGACTCTATACTGATGTTTACCTGAGGTGTGGTGACCAGAATGGCTCCATCCACTCGATGCTTTTTTAGGTTTTCTAGCACGGCCAAATGCTCGTCCGACGTCCCCGGAGGCGTGTCCACCAGCAGCACGTCCAGCTCCCCCCACGCCACGTCCGACACAAACTGCCCGATTAAAGCTGTGGGACAGAAAAATGGTGGGCTCCTTAGAAAGAAAGGGAGAGCTTAGCCTTTTTAAACTAACAATCCCCTCATTGTATTTTAGATTGCTCAATTATAGAATCTCAGACTGCACAAAAACTAGATAAAATATATGAAAAGGGAAGTAGACATTCCAAAGCCTCATTTATTTGACATTTTACAGCTCCAGTTGTACGCGGTACCTGTTTTCTTGGGCCCCCTCCACACTACTGCCTCGTCCGGGTCCTCCAGTAGAAAACCGATGGACATCAGGGCCAAAGTCTTCTGGGCGTCTGTGTAGACCGGGACCCACCCTGAGTCACACTGGTGGACGTCCGGCCGGCCCACGCTCAGCATGCGGGGGATACTGGGCCCACAGAGGTCCACATCCAGGATGCCCACCTGTCGGCCACAGACGTTTGTTAACCGCTGGCTCTGCGTGAGGCAGACGGAGGGAAACAGAGGGCGAGCCCACAGAGGCTGTGGCCGCTCACCTTCTTGCCGGAGTGCCGCAGAGCCAGAGCCAGCTCAGTGGTGATGGTGCTCTTCCCCACGCCTCCTTTCCCCGACAGAACCAGCACAACGTGCTTGACCTGGGACAAGCTCCCATCTCACATGAAAAGAAGAAGGAAGAAAGTGTTTATTTACAGACTGAAACTGAAATGCGAGCAAATGACATTTCTTTTTTTCTTTTAATGTAACAGACATGTCGCAGTTAATATTGAAGGAGGTCTCACATCCAGAAGTCCAGCACAGGATACTTCAACTTTACATAACTTAACATGACGTAAGATCTATGTTCTAACAGTAATTTCTCCATTTATTTGTGACTATTTCGTCAGGTCTTAACTTTAAACCAGTGGTAGTGCTGAATATGATCAAACTATGTGCAGAGATCGGCTAACTTGTGCTAACAAGTTCGCTAAATTCACTATCGGCTGTCATTTCTTACAATGAGGGTTTCACGTGATGTAAAAGTAAATAAAAAGCCAGGAATGTTTAATCTGTTGCCCTTTTTCTTTAGACCGGTCGTTTCCTCTTACCATTACTTTGCTCCATGTCAGATTTGGAACTACGACTAACACACGCGTATGTGGACAGCTACTTCCGGTTTGTGACGCTCCAGGTCCCGCCTCTTTGGCAACTAAAACCAATCAGCTGCAGGGACGTCAATTGGTGCGTTTATAGAATTAGAAACGTTTTACGAGGACAGCAATCCTCTGAATGACTAAAAACTGTATTCTCCTAGATGTTTGTTTTTTTTTAAAGAAATTTTACGTCTCATATACATTTTTATCTGTTTAATGTTTTAACGTCACAGCAACTCCGATTGTACGTAACCAAGCGTATTAACACGAACTCCTCCTTTCGAGCAGTAGCCAATGGGAGCTCGATGTGAGCGTGACGGAGTTGTGTTTACTTCTATCCTGTTTAGAAGTGGGACAGAGTGGAAACTGGAGCCGTCACACAGACGGTCTGAGCGGCATGCTGGTGGTCAGATGAGCCATTGCAAGACAGTGTACAGGAAGACCGCTACAAGGTAAGAACTGATCTGGAAGATACACTTATATTGTGTTTCATATTGTTTTAGGATGAATGAACTATGTAACTGGCTGTGTGATTACTTTATGGAGTTGTATGTGCTCAGTGAATCATGTCATTAAGATATCCTAATTATTAATTAATGATAATTCTAAAAGTATAGTCTTTATGATGGCCTTATTAATGAATGAGACGTGCAACAGACTGGACTGAATTCATGTATCATCCATCAGCACACTGGCTCACTGAGGTTATGTGGTTGGTTCCTGCTCAGACCACCAGGTGATGCATTCACAGTATGTAGGGTAAGGACTAATTAAACTGAGAACTGCTGTAGACTAACTAATCTAAATTCATGGGCATCATCCGTAGCACCTGGTTGCAAAGCAGCAACCAGCTGCTGTCTTCAGTGCCAGCATTAGCTGAGCAGACACATGCCACAGAGCAAGGAGCAGGCAGCCAGGGAAATGTGGACTTTTCCCCTTGTGTTTTTTCATATACAGGTTATTGATGCACTGACGTCTATTCTACCTTTTATAGGAGAGTGAGAATAAAAGTGTATTCTGGGGAAAAAGCTTTTTATCTTTCATTTGTTTTTCTCCGTCTGCTTTGTCTATCAGTCCAGTGACTGATAGACTCTTAAAGAGGCTTTTAAGAAATGCAGAATGCTGTAGGGCAAACTATTGATTGCACTGATTACTTTTAAAGTGGTAAACAGGTCGAAGAATATAGGATTTCGTCTTTGCAAACCTGCTCTTTTAGTGAAGGAAATCAGCAGTTACTTTTTGTTTTTGAGATGAACAAAGATGGGATGAAGTATCTAACTTACCAAACATATCGTTCTAAGTATGTACCACTTTGTTGTTGTCTTTTTCTTTGTCACGATAGAGGCAGTTCAGCTATATTTGGCACTTATATCTACTTTAGTTAAGGAATAAAAAAGAATTAAACCCATCATTTTCTGTCAAATTGAGTGCAGACATGGCATGGGATTTTGCACATTGATAAGTTTATTTGTTTTTTTCTTTTGTGTTCACATATTTGAGTCAGGTGACCTTCTTAGGCAGCTGCTGTAGCAAACAGACATGCTGCCACAGTGGCAAAGCTGAGGTCAGGTTTTAAGGTTTAGCACGTGCGTAGAAGCACTTCCTCCTGCCAAGTGTGACATATGGGACTTATAGAAATAGGAGCAGCAGCACACAAAGATAAATCTGTAGGTTGTGAGGAACGTTTCGTCATGAGGGCATTATGCTGAGAGCGGGGAAGAAAGGTTAAGGGAACACTGAACAGATTGTTGAACTGACCTACTTCTCTGCCAGGTTTGTAAGACATCTGGAAAACAGAAAGAGATTTTCAACTAGTTCACAGCCCTTCAAAGCTTATTGCTTTAATTAGTTAGATTTTACTGTAAGGCTGAGTTGAAATCTGCATTTAATTGATTCTGATCAAATGATTTAATCCATTCCCTTTGAATACAACAGTATTTTCAATACATTTTTTGGTTAAAAACATATTCAAATAATTGAAGAAAATAGATCTACACTGATTTTACTAGTCATGAATAAATAAAAAAGCAAACAGCATGGCCTCCTACACGTGTTCCAGCTGGTCATCGGGCCCTGGGTTGTCTGTCTGCAGAGTTGCCATGCTGAGAAGAAGCAGGAGCGGCCGAGCTCGACATTTGGCCTACATTGAAACACGGCAGGAGGCAGATGTCATGGCCTCAGTCCAGACGTCTGACAAAGAAGAGCAGGAGAGACAAACGGTGACACAGGTTAGATGCTGCGGTTTGTGCGGGAAAACGAGGGGATGAAAATGTAATAAACATGACTAGTTAAGTGGAGACACATGATGAAGGCATGAGAGCCCCGGAAAGGTCAGATGAAACAAATGTTTGTGACTGGACCATTAGCTTAATCCAGTATTAGCATCATTGGTATTAAAGACATAATAAAAGAGAAAGCATCACCACATGAAACATGACTGACTACGGGTACTTTTCCACTGGGGCTGGCTTCTGTCTGAAATGGCTCCAAAGGCAATCAGAGGAGGTCCAGTATTTTTGGGGGGCTTCTAATTTTACTTGCCAGCACACATGACTTCTTTTACACCAATAGGAAACACAAACCTTTTAGGGAAAAGACATGCTTGATGAGTCTTTAAAAACTTTGCTGAATGACTAAAGAGTTGACATTGTGATATTTGAATAGCAGACTGGTTTGCAGCAGCATTGTTCACACCCTATCAAAGACGTACTGCTTTTGGGGGCTGGTAGCAGAGATACGAAGGTCTCCCAGTTGCCAGAGGAATTGTAGAAATGTTGAGCACAGCCCTGGGGCTCCTCTGCTAGAACAAATTCCTTTCCCACCGAGCGAGCCAGCGCCCGTGGAGCATGGCTTCATCCGTGGACTCACAGAGTGCCGCTTATGCCGTTTGTCCCAACCAGATCAGCAGCTTGGACTCGGAGGTGGACTACCTGACAGGATCCCACACCGCAGCGGTGGCCTTGTCCACCATAGCTCCAGTCATGGGGGAGTCTTTCTGTCAATGCGAGCAACAGGAGGAGCTCAGCCCAGGTTTCCGTGCCACCAGCGACTGTCTCTGCGGGGAGGAGGAGCAGGGTGAGTCAAAGTTCCTGAATGCTGCGAAACGCTGGGAGAACACAGCTGGATTCGGTATAAATGTCCTCTGATGATATGATGGCGGTATTTTGTACAGACTCTCAGTGGCTGAGTGAGCTTATTGCATGTCAGTTTGTCATTACTCATGTGTGGAACAAGAAGACTCAGATGGTGCACGATGCTCCTGCGTTTGAGGGGGAATTTAAAGCACAAGGAAATGAGCTTTGTACTTTAGAGATCTCTTTCACCAAGTGTCCTATTTTCAAATATTACTACACTGTCTTAGTATAGATTTAGAATATGCTCTTTCCTTTTGGCCTGAGCACGTCAAGTTTTTTTAACAGGCTAAACCAACATTTAAATAGCTCATTGATACTGTTCATGTTACGGTGTTTTCATAGAAGTCTTCATCGTGAACACAAAGCTCATTGTTGACTAATTCATTGTGTAATATTGTGCCCTTCCTTGTCCAAACAAGTAGGGAGACACAGACATCTCCACATAAATGATTAAGTGTAAAATGAGGTATAGACCTCTCATTTTGATTTAATCTATGTTTCATGTTTCTATGTCTCTATGTACACTGATTATACATAGAATTATACTTAAAATCATAGTATACATCACAGTAAGTGGGAAAGTGAGAACAATTTAGGGATTAATGAGCAGAAGGGTTGATTCAAGAACACATTTTCTCCATCTAACTTGAACAATTTGCCTCCAGTGAAGCTCCTTTCCACTCATTACCAATGAAACTTTAGCTTCTTCCATGGGATAGTTTTTTTGTTTATTTGAAAACCTCATAAAGTTGCCTTATATAATGTTATTTTGTCCACACTGAGAATAACGTCATGTAACTGAAAGCCGGTGAACACCTTTGTGATTCTTGTTGAAGTTACTGAAGCCATCAAAAAAGTGTTCCTATATATATATATATATAAATATGTGTATATACATATGAAAGTATAGTATCCAGTCTGATCCGCTGCCTCACACGTGTCTTGCTGTTCTTTCAGTTTTTGACTGGGCGTGGGACGAGCAGTGTAAATCATCCGGATCCTTCCTCAGCTGTGACAACAGGAAGGTGACCTTTCACTCAGATTACAGCTGTGGCACGGCTGCCATTCGCGGCAATAAGGAACTTTCAGAAGGCCAACACTACTGGGAAGTGAAGATGACTTCTCCTGTTTATGGCACAGATATGGTGAGTAGATCTTTAATCTACGCTGAGGCGACAGGAGAGTTAGTTGGAACATGTTCAAACTCAAATAATCATCAACAGAGGCTGCTGTGATAATTGATGTCTTCTTTTGTGCCCTGTTTATTTATTTTTTGGTGAAGATGGTGGGGATTGGTACCTCAGAGGTGAACCTGGACAAGCTCAAATACAGCTTTGGCAGCCTACTGGGCAATGATGAAGACAGCTGGGGACTCTCCTACACAGGTGAGAGATGGTCTTTAAGAACATTTCCCCCCTTAGTTAGTTAATTAGTCGTTGATGCAAACTATCTTATGGGTTTTAAGGTCTGCTCCAGCACAAAGGGGACAAGGTGAAGTTCTCCTCTCGTTTCGGGGAAGGCTCCATCATAGGCGTGCACCTGGACACGTGGCACGGCACCCTGACCTTCTACAAGAATCGTCAACGCATCGGTGTGTTTTCCTCCCTTTTATTGCCTTCTTTGATCATCGTTTTATTGCGTCTTTAAAAGAAAAAAAATCTAAAGTGTTTCCATCTTTCGACTTCTGCCGTGAACAGGCGTGGCTGCCACCCGGCTGCAGAACAAGAAGCTGTACCCCATGGTGTGCTCCACGGCGGCTAAGAGCAGCATGAAGGTGATCCGCGCCTGCTACGCGCCCACCTCCCTCACCTACCTCTGCTGCGCCCAGCTGCGCCACATGTTGCCCTCCTGCCCGGACGTGGTGGAGGCCCTGAAGCTGCCCCCCGGCCTGCGGCCCCTGCTGCAGACGCGGCTGGGCTGGGTCTTCTCCCTCAGCAACAGCAGCGGCGTTAGCCCCGAGCCCCCGGAGCTGGAGGAGGAGCAGGACCCCTCGCCCGACGCCGCCCCCGACCAGATGAGCCTGTCCTCCAGCCCCAGCCCTCCACCCACCCCAATCCCCTGCCCCGAAACGGCCCCGTACCTCCGCCCCTGTCACGCCCCGGCTCAGACTCACTCCACCGTTTGCCACTGTCCTCCGACCCCCCCGAGCAGCGACAACGACAGCTGCTGCTCGGAGCCGGAGGATTATCAGTGCAAAAGATGTCGCTGGACATGACCCGGTTGCTCAGATACTTGAAAGTGTTTGGGGAAACACTCCCACCAGTGTGTCCTCTTATCGGTGTGGGGATAGGAGCAACCTCCTCTCTAATCAGCATTTGAGTGGATGAGTGTGTTATCCAAACAACTCGAATGGAGAGGAAACACAATGTAACGTGAGACCTGTAGGGCTCCTCTGATCCGGTGCTCTCCATCTGAGTGGCTCTATGTTGTTCAGCTGATAAGGGTTATGACTACTATGATTTTTATTGTCTTTGATTGTTAAGCATTTCCAGTCACTCCGCTGCTTCTAAAGCAGATAGAGAAAAGAAAAACATCTGACTAATATATTCTCAGGGATAGACTCCGGGAAGACAGGGGCAGTTTTTGATGCTCCAAAACAGACTTTGTCCACATTTTGTAATCACTCTTTGGCCTGATATCAGCTGTGTTTGTGTTACTGGTTTCATATGAATTTGCTGCTCAGCAGTGTTTTTCTATTTACAGCTATGGTTTGATTATGAATTTCTTACTTGTGATATTCTGTAAAATAAATTTGAAAAAAACACTTACAGAAAGCTGTTCCAGCTCTTCTTTATGTGTCAATAATGCAGAAACATATGATCTGTTTTCAAGTCACTCACATTATTTATATAAATATATCTTTACATATATCTTTTTAAACAAAGCAACCATTTTATTGTATAACTAACTAATAAATAAATGTATAAATCTGTATAAATAACATCCACATCCTTGTAATTGCAAGGCAGATTTCTCCCTCTGCAACATCTATAGCTCATATTTCTGTAAACACATTAGTCCAGCACCAGCTGAGGGTTCTGGGCTGTGAGGCAGCGGTAGATTCTGGCTGATATCTCTGGACCAATTCGCCTCTCTTTGCCACCGCTTTTCACCAGGAGGCCGGCCAACAAGCCCTTCTTCTCCTCCTCCGACCCCGAGTTTTGGTAAGCCTTTAAACAACATGTTCATCATCAGTTGATTGGTCAGTGCAGGACTCTGTGGGCGGCCGGTGTGAAGTGGGCTCTACCTGCAGCAGCAGCTGGGGGGAGCGGTAGGAGGCGGTGACGGCTGAGGCCACGGCGGCGCTGACGCGGTTCAGCTGCTGGATCTGCCGGCTCCACACCTGGATCAGCCCCGAGCCGTCCCTCTCCGCCCGAGCCCCGCTGGCCCAGGAGCCGTCCACGCAGAAGGGCAGCTCTGACCTCTCTGTTAGGAGTCTGCAGGGGGCAGGTAAACACAAGCTACTTTGTTTCTACCCTTAGACCAGAGAGTGGGCTTATTGAGGACATGAATGGTGGGAGAACTGAACAACAAACTGAACCGGGTGCATACTTGAAAGGGCGTTTTGACAAAGCCTTTGTGACGGCACACACGTGGTCAGTGACATCCTGCCAGCCTGCCAAGAACACCAATGAGATGTTTTTGTAGAGCTGGAGGTACACGAGCACCTAAAGTGAACAGGAGGGTTTCATTTATAGAAGAAAGAACCCATCAACACTCTAAAACATACAAGATAAGATATTACTCCTACAAAATTCTTAGCACGAACTAACATGCTGAACAAGTAGCTTTAGAGGGGCTGGATTTACTTTAAACTGACCTCTTGAATGTCCACATTTGACAACCCCAGTCTGGATTGAAGCAGCTGTTCTGGTAAATGCTTTGTCCTGTAAAACAACATATTTGCCACTAAAAACAACGTCTTTATATGAAGACTAATTCAAAGCTCAAGAAAAAAAATGTAAAGTCGTGATTGGAATCCAGAGAAAACAAATCTCAACTAAATCAAAACCTATTTATAGAACACTGACTGACACAGACCTGGGATCAGGCTCACAGTCTGTTACCAACAGACTGACCAACTTCTTGGCATCTCGATTCCGAAGCTCTAGTAGAGGATTCAGGACAGCCCCCATCCCCTCCTCCGGCTCTTCGCTGTCCAGTATCTGCAGCACAGCATCATTACATGAAAGTCTTGTTACGAAGCAAAGCCAAAAGATCATTGCATATTTTGTTACATCAGGCTCAAAAATTCTCCTGACTTTTTTCACTGATATCACGACATCCATGAAGTCAGACAGCGTCAGGACCACCAGCACTTGCTCCTCCTGCACGGTGACCTGGCCTCCGTCACCCTGCTGAGGTAAAAAGATCACATTCAGTCGGGATAAGTAAACAAACAAGCTGCAATTAATTTACTTTCCAAGCAGTGCATGTGGACTTTTAAAGCACAGCGGACCTTTGAGGAGAAGTGGGAGCTGCTTACCTGAGGGGGGTCCCTGCTCCAGGTGATGCTGTGAGCCAGCTGTTGACTCTCAATGTGAAACTTCCAGTCCAGCTCTGCCAGAGTGTCCAGCAGGAAGTCTGAGCCATTCTGCTGTAAAAGAGCTGCACACACAAAACTTCATGTGGTCAACCCTTGTGCACTCTCTCTGACACTACTGTGGAACATGCCAGCGAACAGGACGCCCGGTGGAGAATTTTGTTTTGATGGCTCCTAACTGCTTTTAAAAAGTTTAAACTGAATGACAACTTTAACAAAAGTCAAACAAAACCGAGCAGGAAACTTTGGGTTTTAAAAAACTAGACTGGACGATTGGGATCTTTGGTGAAACTGCACATTCCTACTGTTCGTGAAGGCGACATCTACCTGGATCTATGCGGACAGTGAGCGCCTTGATGCAGTTCTCCGGCCGGAGACTCTTGAGGCTCTGGGCGACCTCTCTTCTCCTCTGCTGCTCCTGCCTCCTCTCCTCCCTCTCCCGGGCCTTCGCTGCTCTCTGTCTCTCCCTCGCCTCCCTCCTCTCCTTCCCTCTCTGCCTGTCAATCTCTGCCTCCTCCTTGGTGCGGCGTTTGCGTGCTGGGCTCGGCGTGCAGGAGCCATCCGGTCGCGGAGCGGATAAAACACAAGCCTGAGCAGATTCTCCGTCTCCTGTTGATATTTGGCTGCTCACGTCTTGGTTTAAACTCGGTTTCGATTCAACGTCGCTGCCCTCCGATTCGGATATTTCCCACGTTTTGGCCCTGCGCCTGGCATACATTTCACATTCTGAAAACAAGCATTAATAATATTTACGTGGAGCAGCCGTGTATGTGGAGTCATTACGGTGTACACCGAGGGACAATTCGCCCCAAAACGCGCATTATGCACTGCTATTTTGGCAGGCGAGAAACAGAGTTTCCATGCAACTTATCCTAATAGTCCTTCCATGTATTTTGCCAGAGACAGCAGAAGGGAAAAGGGGTCAACAGCTGTGACCAAGAAGACTGCCAACCAGAATAATCTGATTAGTCTGAGAACACACAGACTAATGTTGTGATGGGTGGAGTGCTACGTTATTGTACCTGAAAAGTTGTTGTACATGAAAAGTAAAGGAGAAAAATAATCATACTGTACTTGACATTCTATCCTCAATTATCACTATAAGTTGGGCCAGATATGTGTTGTTATTATTTTGTATAATTATTATAAAAACATTTTACTTCAAGGCTACAATGATCTTGTCCATAAATAGATGATAACATGTTCCCTACAAACATTAACAGGCGTACTCATGTGTCTGCCTACAAACTAGAAAAAAAAACAAAAAATGGCATGATTTATAAAATTTTTAAGCATACTGTTGACAATTTTTGTGAAAGGAAGTGAAAATACATTTTTTACATAAACAATTAAATTTTTAACGGTTATCTGTTACTTTTTAACTATATTTATATTGCAAATATTGTTTAAATAAAGCTAAGTTGCATATTCAAACAGAAAACCCAAGAAAACCATTTATTGTTTAAGCGTTTTACAGTGAAGGGTCTCCCTTTAATGTGATAGGGCGAAGGGATTACGCAAGTTCCGGTCATAGATTTACAAACTGTTGGCTGCGTCTTAACGTCCAAATCTGTGCAAACAAGCCCATCCACGTGGGTTTAAGAGCTGTGGCGTGAGAACGTCACCAGCCATAAAGAAGTGGTGGACGTAGCTTTGCTTCATGAGCTGTAAACAACAGCAAACTATGCCAGTTTCATACCGACCGGTCCACTTATTTCTTTATTTTAACTGACACATTTGTCCACACAATGGCGCAGCCGGCGGAGAAAGGTACGTTTAGCGTCATTATTTCTGTCAGATTATTCTCATCTGAACCTTGTTGTTGTTGTTGTTTGTTTTCGTGTACGTGTTTGTAAGAGTGGATGCTTGGTAGCCCACAAGAAAACATGCTTCCCCTAAAAAAACGTCCCACAGAATGAGCAACTCAGCACTTTCTGCTTCACATGACCAAAGCAGGAAGTTCCTGATTGATTTGCTAAATGCTCCCCCCTTTTTTATATATAAAAAAATCTCTAGTCTGTGTCTTGTCACATGATCTCTGTTGTTAAAAAGTATGTAAAGCCAAGAGTGAAAGAATGTGTGTGGTTTTCCTGCTGCACATTCTGTTTTAATGCATTTCATATGCACTCAGATGTATCAAATAGAGGCAAAATTGAGAGTATTAGAAGTCCTTTGTTTTCTTTATGTTTTATGCATTTGGTGATACTCCCAGTGTTATCATCCTGTTTTACTGGCTCTCTTTGTGTCTTTGTTCCAGCGTATTATCGCTTCGTGGTTCTGTTCTTCAACTGTCTGCTGACATTCGGCTCCTACTTCTGCTTTGACATCCCCAGTGTTTTGCAGGATCAGTTCCAGGGAGTAAGTTACTGGAGAGCAAATCTGTATCGAAACAAGGCTATTGTTGCTTGTCAAAATTCCAAAGTCTGTTCATTGTTTGTGGCTAGATGAGGGAGAAGCTTATCATTGGACTGTCTCATCTTGCAGAACCTAACATGTCCAAATGCAACCGTGATCAATGGGACGGTGGACTGTGTGGAGGGGCTGGGGATGAGTCCTCAGCAGTACAACCTTCTCTATGCAATTTACGCCTGGACGTAAGCACATTTTCTCTCTCCTGTTGACCCCTGCTGATGAACTGTTTGTCTTACGGATGGTGTATCTCTCCCCTGTCAACAGGAATGCTGTAGTTGTTATCCTGGCTGGGTTTCTGATTGACAAATTAGGAAACCGCTGTAAGTCTGCATATATCTGCGCATCTGATTAGGCTAAGACTGCTAAAAGGAAATGATTAATGGCCCATTTCTGTTTGCTTCTGTGCAGTCGGGGTGTTTCTGTTCTCTTTCCTGTGTGTGTTGGGCTCCTCCTTGTTTGCGCTGGGTTCCCACTTCAAAGGAACCCCCTACCTGCTTCCCCTCATGCTCACAGGCCGCCTGCTGTTTGGATCAGGCAATGGATCTTTGACCAGTAAGAAAGCTTTGGTTACTCTAACTCAGGCTTTTTCCTCTGAGCGTTCCTTAGGCTCTTTTTTTAATGTCCTTCCTTCCAGTCGTTCAGAACCGCATCACGGCCTTCTGGTTCAAAGGCAAGGAGCTGGCTTTGGCTTTCGGCCTGACGCTGGCCTTCTCCCGTCTGGGTTCGGTGCTGAACTTCTTCCTCACGCAGAAATTTGAAGAGAAATATGGCATGCAGTGGACGCTCTGGGGCGGTAGGTCCAAAACCAACCGGACCATCAACGTCCACGTCTGTATGTGTACGTTTTTTTTTTTACTTCCGTTTTGTTGTGTAGGTGCGCTGCTGTGTGTGCTCGGCTTTGTTTCCGCCGTTGTCGTGAGCGCTTTGGACAAGATTGGAATGAGACAGCTGGGCCTGGATGGAGCCATCCAGGAGGAGTCCCGCAAAGTGGTACGGGCAGTCTCTATGAAGCAGAACCCGTGTCTTTTTAGTCTGATCCACCATTTCTAAGTCCCGTTGTCATATAGTTGATCTTGATAATTACTGAACGATTATTTGTTTCTGTGCATGTGAAGAGGATTCAAGATGTCCGGCTTCTGTCGCTGAGATACTGGCTGCTGGTTCTCACCATCATGTTCTTCTACAACGGCATCTTCCCCTTCATCGCGGACGCCAGGTATTCGTTTAATTTGCGTATTCACCGTCCCACAGCAGAGAATGCCTCAGGGGCTTTTTTCACTGAGAGAAAAACAGCAAACTCCCTTTGAAAAAGGACATCATAATTCGCATTCTTTCAAATTCCCACGCCTCTCCATCTCCATCCTCAACAGCAAGTTCATCCAGGACAAATACGGGGACTACAGCCAGAAGGAGGCCTCCTATATCGCCGGGGCGGTCTACGACAGCTCGCTGGTGCTGTCGGCCAGCGTGGGCATCCTCATAGTGAGTGTGTTTGGATTCAGTCTCCGATCTGGTCAGAGCTCTGCAGCGACACAGGTCTTAACAGCCTCCTTTTCCAGGACTATGTGGGGCTGCGGGGCGTGTTTGCGGTGGCCTGCGCCGTCTTCACCCTGCCAGTGTTTGGAATCCTGGCCTTCACCTTCGTCCCGCCTCTGGTCGCCACCATTTGGCTTGGCGTCACTTACTCCTTTGCAGCGGTGAGTTACACCTGAATAGATGTTTTTTTTTAACCAGATGTGAGTTGTTTTAGGTTTTCCATGTTGGCACATAGAAGCTTTAAATTAGAGCCACTCATGATCCCAGACATAGAAACAGAAATTGAGATGTTATGTTTTCTTCTGGAACTTCTACCACCATACAGAAGTAACACTGGTTTCAGTGGGTTCAAGATAAGTGTGATGTGTCTGCAATTACTTTGCTCGTATGTGTGCTTTATCTGTCTCTGTTGTGTTCCAGGCTAGTATGTGGCCTTCTATCCCCCTGGTGGTACCTCAGGCGACTTTGGGTACAGCTATGGGCCTGGCCACTTCCATCCAAATGGTTGGGATCGGAGTGTCCAATCTGGTGGTGGGACAGATACTGGGCACCAAATCCAGGTACTAAAATGTTTATTTCAGATTTCTTATTCAAACCGTCCATTGTATGTGTTTATTGGCTCTCCAATCATGTCTATGATTTCTCCCGTTTGTTTCCCAGTGAAACAAAGATCCCTCTGTGGCGCTGGCAGAGGATGATGATCTTCATGTTGGCCAACACCATCAGCTGCATCGTGACCTCAGTGCTGCTCAACGTCGTCGATCACAGACAGGTCGGGCATCCCGTCTAGCTGGCTTGTGCATTATTACTCTAGAAGCACCAGAAAGGTGTTGTCACTCATGTTGAAAACTGTGTCCGTACAGGGCGGCGCTCTGAACAAGACGACCAAGAGGTCGGGCCAGGCGGAGAGAGAGGCGGACCGAGAGCCCCTCAACCCGGGAGCGGAGGAGCAGAATGAGGAGGAAGATGGTGGTGGCAGATCTCCTTCCATCAATTCTTGAGTTTGTGTTGTGTTCTGTAGTGGCCATGGTCATCCTGACCCCGGTCCCCATCACAGTTTGTAATCCCGATCTGACTTTGATCGCTCTCCACACGGCACAAATAGTATCAATAAGTCGGGACGGTCAGCAGGAGGAAGGTGCTGGATTTTTCTCTTCCTAGCTGTCAGCCCTTCAGTGTTCATTTTTGACTGACCGGCACCAGAGACGGGTTAGCATTGAGATCAGATTATGATTTTTCCCAGTTTAAGGTTTCAGGATGGCTTTTAAAGAGCTCCTGAGTCAGACATTGAATAGGGTATTTCTAATGAACCTTCGTCAGTCTAGAATCATGTGGGGGGGGGGGGGCGCCTTTGTTTTTATTAGCTTAAGGAAAGAGCCTTTTATGTTTTCAGTCTCCAAATCTACACCATGTTTGAGACTTTTTAAAGACTGAACTAAACAATCACAGCAGGGCCTTTTTTTAGCAGGTCTCCATTGTTTCTCTTCTCGTGATTGGAAGGGAAGTGTTCCGTGTTCAGTTTGTCTGAATGTGCCATTCTCATTTCAAATGATGCATTAAACCCGGTGAATTAAGATGTGGGGACTAGTTCTGTCCCCTCTCAGCTGGGGTGTTCCTGGCTGGAATCAGGGCTGTTTTACACCTTCACTGATTGCTGGCCATCAATAGCCAGAAGGATCCATGTTGTGGATCTTTTTTTTTTAGTTCAAGTTCATCTTATAGTAGATCTTTGTCCACTTTGACTTCTGTGTAAAGAACCAACAACAAGCCTTCTGTTGTTTTTAAAAAAAAAAAGTGAGTTATTTTTTAAGTTACCAGATTCGGGCTGCTTAACACCCTTGACTACAAACCAAGCAACCATTTCATGCTGACAACTAAGTACCTACTTTTTATGTCCATGTCACTTTAATCCTGAGCTATACATATTGCTTATCTTAGTGTGGGTAAGAAGGGAAAAAGGCAAACTACAAAACATTTTTTATATTTTTTACAAAACTTTGTGACCTCAAACTATACATCTTATAATTGTGTATAATTTAGCTGTTTCATTTACCACCATAACTGTTTGTGTTGGTATTATTAAGATAACAAATGGACTTCATGTCGAGATATATAGTGCGATTAAAAAAAAAAAACATTTTCAGTGGATTGTCTTTTTTTATTACAATGTCCTCTTGGACTTGTACTTTGTGATGAGGAACAGGAATGGAACAACTCAAATTTGAATCCAGTTGCTGAAAAAGCAAGACCTGAATTGAATTGCTGATTAATGAAAGATGGCTTAATGCTGTCCACCTGTGTAAGAAAACAAACAACAAAATTTGTTTTCTCTTTTGAAGAAAATTGAAGATGGAAAAGACTCTTCTGTTTGTGCACAACAGCTGATACGGTCTCATGAGAGTCACAAAGGCCCACTCACACTCGGTTCACTCACTGACTGATGTTGTGTTAAGATGCAAAAAAAACACCTTTGGAGAAAAGAGAAGAGTCAGAGAGAAATGCCGATCAACCTGCAGGCACTAGATGGTGCAATGGGCTTCGTTTTGTGAGAGAAGAGCTCCACCGTCAGCTGGAAATGAGGCATGCGCTCCACACACGCTTACAGAGAATTAACTGAAGGCCTTGTTCATCTGAGCTTTTCTTTCATCTTCAACATGGCTAAATGTTTAAAGCAGTGGCGCTATGTTTAGTTTTCAATCTCCAAAACAAAGTTTGGTGTATTTTCTAAATCCTGGGATATTTGAATTTGAGACTTGAATTAGAAATAATCCTGTCAGTGTTTGAGTTGATACCAAGACTGAATTATGCTTTAAGGGATCTCTCACAATCAACAGTTGTTTGTATTTCCCTATTTCTCACCTCAAACTGCAGTTTAAATTTGAATATTTATTTTCATCTTGACTTTATTTGATTTCATTTATTACTTTATCATTACCTCAATATGTAGCATTTCATTAAAGATGGAGGATGGAAACATTGGATGTTTTCTAAGAAAGGGAGCACTTCTTTTGGCTCCCAGTTTTCTGACTCCCATAATAGTTCTCTATTATTTATATAATGGTGGAAGAAGGAGGAGTCGTATGAGTGGGAGCTACTTTAAGAACATTTTATTTGGCTTTTTTTTTTATTTAAAACTTTACATGAGGCAGCACTTCAATTAGGGATTTTCTAAATTTATCTAAGTCTTCTGCCCTTGAACAATGCTGCGGTCCCGAAATACTTAAGCACTGCATCTACTTATGTTCTACTTGGTTTAGAGTCCCAGCCTTTTCTACCTGACTTTGGTCAAGGTTGAAAACGGGCAAATGTGCTGCTATTATAAAAAATATATACAGGTTTTCAATTTTCTTTATTGTCATAAAGTTCCAGAGATTAATCGTCCTGTGTCCAGATATCTCTGCACTCAGGTATTATCCAAGAAACAGCAGCACAAAATGACTTGTATACCCTATTACTAAACCTTTAGACAATACATCTTTAAATCCAAAGCTAAATTTGATTGCACAGTACAACCGTAAAACATAATCTGCTTAAAAATGTCCCAATCACTGGCCCAACAGACGAATGCTCAACATAATTAGGAAAAACCAGAGTCACCGGAACAGAGCAAAGAAGGTTACCTGAGCAAGACTTCAATGGCTTCCATCCTCTATTCCCCACAAAGATAAACCCTAAAAATATACCTCTCTTAATCTTCTTAGGGGGCTTGTAGTTGGAGTTAGTCTTTGACTGCCCGGTGGACAAAGCACACACGTAAACACACACACTCTGTAAGTCAGTCATGAAGAGTCAGAGAGCAGCTTAACACCTGGCATCCAATAGAATGCTTTGACTTTATGATGCTTTATGCATTCTAACTTCCGTCAGTCTGCAGCCTCAACGGCTTGACCGCAAGTCTGGACAGCATGAGCCGGTCGAGCCTTCTCAACCTCAGCAGCCTTGGCAAGATATGTGGCTCCGGCCAGAACAACGACATCGTTCTGGACCGGGTGAAGAGGAAGAACTCGGTGAGGCGCATGTCGATAATTGAAGATGGGGAGCTGGCTGAGGTTCTCTACCTGATTCCAAAGCAGTCCATGATGCAGCAGCTGCCCTTCATCAACCCGGAGGACTACATCCTGTGTGAAAAGTTGGCAGGTATTCCGGCAGAGTTGTCAGGTAATTCCAGTTGCTGTTTATTGTGCTGTTTATTGGCTGTAAAATATTTGAACCAGTATCTTTTTTCTTAGTAACAGATTCAGAAATGTCCTATTTCAGTGCGTGCTGTGATGAAACTTTATAATCTGTTTAAATAAATTAATTTACCTAACATAAAATAAGCCATTGGAAGCTTGGTGCTGTACATGTGCAGTAAACCAAGTATTAGATAATTTATTGAATATTTTTATACAGCTTTTTACCTATCTTTCCCTAAAATCTTGTTTGCTGACATTAATATGCTTGTTTTTAGCTTTTTGAAACATTAATGCGCCTTTAGAGACTCGTGGTATTTCCATTATTATGGAAATGTTCCTGTGTCCCACCCTTAAATCAGAGTCCTACACAATCTCCATGTAGTATATAAGAGATCAAAACCTTTGACCTAGTCACTCAGATGCCCTCCGTCTCAGTCTGGATGACATCATCGATCAGGGGCACCAGAGAATGTAATTGTTGCTCCTGCTGACCACACAAACACTCACACACACACCCACACACACACACACACACACACACACAGTCACACAGAGGACCGCTGTCTTTTTTGGACCTCCCCCATTCTCTTGGACCACCAGTCCGGTTAGAATCCTCTCCTCAGTCTTATCTGCTGCACTGAACTCCACCAGAGAGGAGCAGACACCAGCAGCCATGAAACAGAAAGGTAGACATATCCCAGAGAGTGCGCACGTGAGTGAATGAGCGAGTGTGTCTGGTTCATAGTTTGCCTTTACTTTCGAGAAGGATTTACTCAAACTTTTAGTCACAGTTGCACTTTTGAACGCAGTTTTTTTTTTTGTTTTTAGAAATGTGACATATGTCTTCTATGCTAAGCTGTCATGTTCTTTTTTTTTGTTGACGCAATGTCTGCGGTGCCATGTGATTGTTTTAAATTTAGACACATTATGTGCTCTTATGTGGACTTGGCGTTCCTAGATGTCGCAGCTGGGAACAAAGTCATGCCATGTTGAACTCTATGTTCTATTACTGTGTTTAAAGATCCCTTAAAACCCGACTGTAGATGAGCTGGAAACTAAAGTTAGTGATAAGAAATGTTCTTGCCAACTGGGAAAAAGTGCAAGCACAGCTGTTGGAACTTATCTTACAATACTGGTTTTGGGAAGAAGAAAAAATAAACAGCATGGGATTTTAGAAATACTTGTGAAATGAGCTGTGATTTGTCTTGTTATCCAGCATTGAAAAGACAGATGTTTTCTTGTGAGTTCAACGTGATGGTTACAGCAATCATTTGTTACATCACATTGTGAGTAATAGTTTCGAGAGTAAAAGCACTTTGCTGTGCCACAATTTGTTCCAGTTTCCTTAAGACTTCAGTCTGATTTTGCTTTTCAAAGTAATAAGGTTTTTTAAAAGTGTTTAAAACTGTGCTGATGATTCCAATAGAAAGGTTGTTGACATTTATTTGCAAGTCTTTGTTATGAGATTTTCCAAAATCAAATTATTTGCCTTTAAATGAAAAACATAAGGCTATTTATTGAGCAAGAGAATGTGCCTGGAGTACATTACATTAAATCAAAGTATGTAGTCTCTTACAGCTTACTTTGTTGCAGAACATCCACTGATTTAAAACAAAGAAAGATTTCCAATCATACACCATGACCTTTACAAATTTAAAAAAACACAGAGCAAGGTTACCGGGGTTAATAATACTGCTCCCTGTATTGCTGAACTTTTACAATCTTGAGTTTTCCTCTCTCCCATTTAAATTGAAAGTTATGCTAAATTCTACTCTATTTACAACCCTTGTTTCCTATTCTATACACATATGAATATCATTCAAAAGAAATAAAGGAAACAAAAACTGATTACAATCTCATTGCATTGTTGAAGTAAACTGCACTACATCTATTTTTAGATCCATAAAAATAGAGCAAAGCGTATTTAAATATCATCACCTTAGAAAAAAGAGAAATACCAAAGTTACATCGTCACTCTTCCTATTCTCTTGTGTAAACACAGATAGAGATTTTTATAGCTGAAGCTAGCGGGTGTGTGTGATTAGCTGTCTGTCTCGAGTTTCTCTCCATTTGCTGTCCTTCTAAATCTACCATTTGCTAATACCTGACACCAGATCAGCTTCACATTCTGGGAGAGATCAAGAAAGAGAAGTGGACACTTCAGACCCAGGCAAATCTTTTAAGAAGTCTCTTGTGGGTAGTTTTCACCCAGTTTTTTACTAATGAGCTACATTCCAAATTCACTGTAAATATTGTTAAAGAGCTGTAAAGAGCTAGACCTATTTGGAATTTGTAGCAGTGACTTTGTACATTTCCTCATTAAAATGAAGACTATGTCATTAATGAATAAATGAGGCCCTCTTGGACAAAAGCCAGTTTGACCATGTTATCAGTAATTGCTGGAATGCAGTGATCAAGATCATGGGTTACATTCCCACAATTAATTTTTATTCTTTCAATTTTTCGAGTGTTATTTATATTCCTGTAATTTACCATTTGGCCTTACTTATCATAAGAATCTAATCTGTGTTTGCAGAGTCTGTCACTCCATTTCTTGTCTCCCTCTTTTCAATTCATGCACACAAATGTAAAATGTTTGTTTCCGTCATGTTGTCTGGGTAGTTTTAGGCAAAAGTGTAAACCTCTACAGAGTGTTGATTGAAAATATGTTGAGGTGCACAGTTACTTTTTCATGACTAAATAACTTTGGCACCAGACCAGGCTGCGCTGGAAGCTGAGGAATGACTGCTGTGGTTCGGTGTAAAATGATTCTTAGTAAGCCCTTCAAACAGAGCAATCAGCCACGCTGAACTTTTTGTTAACCTCTAACACACACAGGCTCTTAATCTAGTTTGTTCTTCTTGCTTGTTGCCATGGTAGCAAATCTCTCTTTGCTGTGGGGCGGACTTGGGGCAACTTACCAACTGCTCGTTACTCAGTTTTAGTTGTAATAATCAGGCTGGGGTCAGTTGGTCTGCAGCCATTCTACCTTGGTATTTAGTTTGTTTCTGTTCGTTTTAAATAACTGTCAACACATCGCATCCATGTCAGGGTAGATCACATGTGACGGGTCTTCAGTGATGCTGTTTAGAAGTGGGATCTTTCTCCAGAGCAGGGTTATTCACCACCGGTCCTCAAGGGCTGCTGTCCTGCTGGTTTAAGTTTCTCTGCTCCCAATAAAAAGGATCTATTAAAAAAGTGCTGCCAACAGAGTGAGATCAACATTAAAGAGAAAAAAAAGATAAGGTTTTCCTGTCTGTAGGACTGTCTGTCTGTTATTTTGTGGCCACACACTGGAGCTCAGACCACATTCTTTCCCCACTCTCTGCTGCTAATCACACGGAGAACCTTTCAAGTGGACTGTGATTAGATTGTACCGGCATCCGTCACTTCTGCTGCCACATAAGCATGAAAGAGATTTTGTTTAAAAAAAAAAAACAAGGATGAGGTTGAGACTTCATTTTAATCCTGAATCAAATACGATGGTATGAAACAAAGTTTCATGACCAGGGGCCCCTGCTTATGTGGGATATGCAACTAATGGTTTTGTGACTTTAAATCTTTATATCTGCAGATAAATGACAGCTTGCTCATGAGCTCATCTGTCATTTGTTATTTCAATGTTGAGCCCGTCCGTGTGTGTCTGTACATTTCAGCCTGGACCAATTACACTGATATGTAACTACTGAACCACAGTACTGAGAGATTAATCTAGTATGTTCCAGTCAGGGAGCAGACGGATAAACGTCTGTATGTATGGGACACAATGATTACTATTCGTGGAAAATGCTTTGTTCCATGTATGTCAATATAAAAAAGAGGATATAATATATGTTTGATTTACAAAGCAGGGATGAAAATGAACATTCAGTGCTTCATATTGTGCAGGTCTGAGAGCTGAGCTCTGAACAACTTGCATCTGCCTGTTTCCTCTACTAGATGCCTGTTTCTGCTGCCAGAGCTGCATGCAGAGAAGGAGAGGCTAGGTGGGAGGGGAGAATAAGGAAGATCACAGGCGTGTAAAATAACTAAATGTTTCAATTCAAACTGAGGCCGACCAAACAAAACTTTTGACACACCTATATCCTTTAGCTTTAGTATAGCTCCAACATAACGGGACATTGTGTTATTTCTACCATTAGAGCGTTTGTGACAAAGAAGAGTATTGTGTTTGAATCGGCCCCACATTTTTCAAGATTTGACACTCCCTTCAGAACACTATCTGCTACAGCTACAAGACTATTTAAAACAGCTCAGCAAAACAAGTACCCAAAACACACAACAGACAAAAAGCAGGATTGGCTTTGGAATTTATTCGGAGCATCACTCTAGAGGGTGTTAGAGGGGCTTTAGGGGGGCTTGTGTAAAATAACTATTTCAGCCTATTTTATCAATGCATTTCCTGAAGACTGTTACGTTCTCGCTGTATAAAAATGTGTGTCGACAAATGGGAAATTGACTGAATCATCCATACCTACCAGCAACACCTTAAAGCCATGACAACTTCTAAATGGGACTATGTTAGCACCTCATACTCCGGGTTGCCTCATGGAATATTTAGAAGTTATCTGCAGTGGCTAAGAAAAGACAAGTGGAACAAATATGATGATGGAGGAGTTGTTACAAGTGCAGAGGTTTCCTATTTCATTTTATCAAGGCCTACAAGATGGAAAAATAACAGAGCAGCTGAACCACCTTTACAGCAGCAACAGTTTAAATTCAGTTGAAACGGACTGGTCAATAGTCATCTTGTTTCATTTCCATCTTCTGTCCCTGTAGTGGTACATTCCCAGGAGAACTGCCAGCCTTGTCCACCAGCAGTGAAGCACGGCATCCAATGCTTCAGATGTGGAGACTCATGCAAAGGAGAGGTGCTTCGCGTCCAGAGCGGCTACTTCCACTTAAAATGTTTCACATGCAAGGGTGAGTGAGGTCAAAGTGCTTATGGCGGGACAGATCACCTCAAAATAACCCCGTGCCCCCGTATCTGATAATTCTTCTGCACTGTTCAATCAACTGAACTAGAATGACTGTTACAAAATGATAGGTGAAAAAACTAGGCTGCAGGAAAGGTTTAAGGGGAGAGTAACGCACAAAATCAGGAAGCTTCATTATCCATCCAATGCAGTTCATAATAAAATCGCTGTGCACTAAACTTTTATTTGCAGTTTTTAAAACGTGAAGTAAACAAAACGAGCATGTTAGGCTGACTGATCATTTAAATCCACTGCCTGTGAGCATGCATGGTTATTTCTGTCCTTCCTCTCATCATCTGACAAATGGGAAAGGCTCGTGCCCGTGTTGTGTTACTTCTTTTGTTCTTCATCGTGGCTGTGACACACTCACAAAATACAGTTGTCCTTAAAGACAGGACCTTAAAAAATGCATTCAACATAAGCAGCAAAGCGAGCGCCTTTCCCGACATGATACTGCTGCGAGGTTTTCCTGGGTTTTCAGACAGTCATGCTCTGATGTTGCGCCGCTTCACAGAGGACATATTTGCTCAGCAAGCTATTGTCCCCACTAATCAGAGCTGACAGCCCCTCTCATGTTGCTGCCTTGTCACCACATTGCGGTGATGTTTACAGTGCAGAAAAGACAAAGAGAGTTTCAGAGAGCCGAGCTTGCAGTGTTGTAACCGAATAATTTAGATGAAAGAATATGGGAATAATCTATATTCATAGGTGTAAATGGTTAGAAATCAAATGACCTAGCAGTTTGATCTGTTTTTATTTTCGTTGTGTAATCTCTGTCTTTGGATGTCCATTGAAAAGTCTCTTTGGTTCGAAATAGGGACAACGAAACGGGGAATAAATCAAACTAGTTTCCAGTTTGTGTGACAGCGGGACAGGAATAGGACAGTGTAAATCTTTATTTGGCCTCATCGAGCATTCTGCCATGGCAGACATGGAGGGACAAAGTAAGTTTGCCATATCAAATGTCCACAAACAAGCTGAGAGTAAACAGCACATCCTGTCATTAACTTGTCACTTTGCTCATCAGTACACACAGATGCACATGTCAATAAACACAAATGCACATAAACACAAAGAAGAATGTGGTTATAAAACAATAAATAATCACTTCACTCCCTACCATCTATATTACATAGATGGTAATGATTTACAGACTTTAGTATCATAATTTGGAATTTTGTTTGCACGATTTTTGGTTTTAGAATGAAGGATGAATATTATAATGAAACCAAGATATAACCATGAGGAAAGAACTCGGTTCAATGATAATTAGAACATGTTTAAACTACACAAACTTCCAATGAAATACAAGAGAAGCTGCAAATGTAAATGAATCAAAAGAACATTTAAAGCCTTCTAATTTAACTGAATCTTTACATAAGACTTTAATTAAATCTGGTCTGTTTCTAACTTTGTGTGACTGTGTGTGTTTGTGCAGTGTGTGGGTGTGACTTGGCTCAAAGTGGCTTCTTCATGAGGAATGGAGACTACCTTTGCCCACTGGACTTCCAGCGGCTTTATGGCACACTTTGCAACAACTGTGGTGAATTTGTGGAAGGGGAGGTGATCACAGTCCTGGGGAAGACCTACCACCCAGCCTGCTTCGTTTGCACCATTTGCAAGTAATTCTTACATTTTTGGCTGTTTTGGATATGCAAACATGTTGTAGCCTTGTGTGGCTGAACTCTCTGCTTTTGGTTGTTTTCAGGCATCCCTTTCCTGCTGGGGATTGTGTCACCTTCAGGGGGAGAGAATGCCTCTGCCAGCGCTGTGTCGAACCTGTGTCTCCTTCAAGTCATATCAGCTTAACCAATAGTGGGTCAACACTTTTTGTTATCTCATCTCGAAACATTTGATCCAATGCTCAGAAAAAAATGCTTATGCAAGCCTTCTCTAGAGTCCCAATCAGAGAGTAGGTTATGCAGCTCAGCACCTGCCAGCTGTGGTTTCCGAGTAGCTGCACGCCTTTTCTTACGTGCATGAGTCAGATCAACATTGCATCTGTCTCAGTTTGGGGGGAACAGATTTACACTTCTCTGCAGGTGTCATATTTAATTACATCTCAGAGGGAATTCCCTGTGTCACATTTTTAGGAGGAGCTATCTGTTTCAAACAGATATAACTTGTGAGATCTCCCATGATGAACTTGCAAGTAATTTGGGATAAAAAAAAACATCGCATCGTAATGAATCTACCAGAATTTCCAATTATTACCGTCAACTTCCATCCACCCAGAGATTTTAGATGAAGACTATAGAAAAATTTAGAGATACAAGACTTTACTAGTCAAGTTAGATTTAGAGTTAGAGGAAAATCTGTTTTGAGGTTTACAAGAAAGAAAATAAGTATTTGCTGATCAAGAATTCTACAGCTCTGTGCTTGTGTTGTTAATAGAACAAATGAGTTTAGTTTGCAAATGTACTATATTTCCACAAATTAATATATATATGTGTGCGTTTTCAGATTGCACTGGCTGTGGCAGGGAGATCAAGAATGGCCAGGCTCTGTTAGCTCTGAATGGCCAGTGGCACCTCGGCTGCTTCAAGTGTAAAGCCTGCAGGAAGGTCCTGAGTGGAGAATACATCAGCAAGTAAATACAAGCTTCTCACCGGTGCTTTCTCCTATTTAAGATTCTCTGTGCTTGCGTGACCCCTTTTTCATAGCAACAAATGTAGTGTGATGTAACTAGTACAATTCTGGAGCAACTAAGGTAATGCAATGATGGGTCACTCTTGATTCCCCTTTCAGAGATGGCATTCCCTACTGTGAGAGGGACTACCAGACTCAGTTTGGGGTTAAGTGTGAAGGATGTCAGAAGTTCATAACGGGAAAAGTCCTGGAGGTAAGACAAACTCCTTACTCTATCCACTTTTTTCTGGGATGTTGTCCAGAGCTACATGCAAACGTTTAAACAGTTTAATTAGTTTTCTTCAAAAGCATGACAGTGTAAAAACAGCATTTTAAGCAGAAATTTAAAGCTGATGATGCCAATTTAATACTTTCAGTCATGTGACAAATTCCCCATTTTAGAAACTCATGAACCACCTCCCTTCAGTGAATCTGCGTACATGTAACCTAAACACATGAATTATAATTTCACACTTTATTAACTATATTTTGTTTATACATGCCGGTAAAACACAGCAATTATATCAAGTTGTTGCTGAAATTGCCTGATCCTCTTTGCTCATTATGGGCTGCCCACAAGAGTTACAATCCTCTGTCTGGAACCTTTGCCTGTCCTGTGTTCTCCTCCAGGCCGGGGACAGACAGTATCACCCTAACTGTGCAAGATGCAGCAGATGCGGAAAAATGTTCACAGAAGGAGAAGAAATGTACGTCCAAGGTCAGTTTGGGACTTTTCTGTTCTACTGTGTGTCGTTTAGGATGAGTGTGGGTTTTCCATTTCTTCAATCTCAAGATGAATGTTTGTCTGTGAAAGAGAAAAGATTATTTTCCCCATAACAGGCTGCAGGGGCTAATTATCCCGTCTTTCACAGGATCAACAGTCTGGCACCCACAATGCAAAGACAGCAGCAAAACTGAAGACAGTTACAGGGTAAGATCTTTCACTTAATGTAAACTTTATGATCTAAAGGATTTAATGTAAATATCAGAAGCAGCATTTTTATAAGATGTTCATATTGATCAGATATTACAAAGTATATTCATATCTATGAACATTTTGCCCTGTATTATACAGATGTTTAGCTTTGCATTACCAGTTGTTCACACACTGTTTTCCTCTCTAGGTCAGCAGACCAAAAACCCCTTGTCTTGATTACTTTTTCCCCACACACGATCTGAAGGTTAATATTGTGAGCGGGCCTGCTTTTTGCTCTAGTAGATGCTGGGAGTGGGCAGGCTGTGGTCTCAGAGTTGGGGTTGACCCATGCTTGCTTGTCTCAAATGCAGAAGGACACATTGCTTACTTTGTTCCGCAAAAACACGCTGCATGCTGTTAAGTAGCATCCTGCTGGCAGTGTTGCATGGTTCACCGTTCATTTCAGCCCTTTTATCCCACAAGTACACCACAAAACACCAGTGTTGAGGTGTGTGTGCTGCTGGCTTGCCTGATATCACACTGCAGTCCAAACAAAACAAAAACCACACAGTCTTATTTTATTCTGCACATCACTGCAACGAAAGGGAGATTATGTGAGAACTAACAGGATACATTACAAGCTGTTTGTCGACAAAGCAGAAAACCAAATGCTTCTGTATTTTTCAGCCTAACAGATCATCGTCTGAAAGCTCCTGTTCCAGACCAGGCTCATGCACCCCAGGCAGCCCCGGTCGAATCATCTGTGTGAGTGCTGGTGTCCACACTCGCTCAGCATCTTGCCCCGTGCACGTTTGTGACATCTCACGTTCCAGTTGTGTACCTTTATCCATACAGGGAAATCACGTGGATCAGTCGCTCGTGCACAGAGTTTCTTTGTAACAGGACACTGAAACAAATAACAAACAAAACCAACAAAAATATTAGAATATTAAAATCAATGCAGTTGTCACTGAAACAGGTTTTAGGTTTTCTGTACTCTTTTTTTAAATCTTTCTCTTAACCTTGACTGATCGGAAATAGTTTCATGTTGCTTGTGAGAGAAAATGTGATTTTATTATGGAGCCCCTGAGTTCATTTTTCTCAGTTTATTCACGGATATTCTGAGAAAATCAGCCGCATATAGAGCAGGAATTGATTTACTCAATCAATTGTATGCACTCAGTTTGAGTCTGATCGCATGGAATGCTGCTTTTAGAGTCCTGTCCTTCCCCCGACTTCTGGTCATCCTTGACAACCCCATGGATTTTTAAAAAAGAGAATAAACTTTATGCCCATCAACACACCTTCAATTGTGAGCTGAAAACTTTAAGACCTGAACAAACTTTGTATTTACAGCTTCATTGCTTCCACAATAAGACAAACCATGGAAATCTGGTTGCCTCATGTGCCAAATCCAGACAAACGTGTGTTGTGGGATTAAAGTTTAAGTCCCCTCCGCAGTGATGTAATGAGAAACCTCTGCTCTTCCACCTGACCTGACTATTACTGTCTTGTCATTCTCCCTCCCATTCTTTGTACCCTTTTCCTCACCCTTTTCCTCCCTTCTCCTCCCAGGCAAAAGTAGATAATGAGATCATTGAATACCGAGACTTAGCAGCAATTCCCAGAGTCAAGGCTATATACGATATAGAGCATCCTGAAATGATATCTTATAAATCTGCAAACGACTCCTCTGCTTTGGATGAAAAATGCAACAGACAGGACTCTCAGAGCCCCGCAGAGGTAACATCAACCGTAGCTCCAGGTTATTGTCATGTTTGTGTGTTCAGTTTATGTACTTGGTTTGATTCATGATTCAAACCAAGCAAAGTGTTGTCTTAATGTTGTCAGACCTAATGTTGATTTGTCCAACAATTAGAACTGTACACCTGAATCTCCACTTGAACAAAATGTTCTGAAAAGCCCAAAAGTCGTTTTATTGGACAGAATATTTGACTATTCTAAGAGGATTTTGGAGGAAGAACGACTCAGAATAGTAACAAGCATAGACCGAGACTCGTTTGAATGAACTCGTATGAACACGTCATCATGTCAGATTTAGTGTTTTGTTTATTTCTGTGGCTGACTGCTTTTTTTTGGAATAAGTTAAAAATAGGTTGTGATGAGACGAAGACTCAGATTTTCATCTGAAGTCAGAAAATTCTTTGCTTTCTTGATAGCATGTGGTGTACAGCATTCACTTAACACTGTCTGTCTGCCTTAGGGACCAGGAAACACGCCTGTTGCCACAGAGGTGAATGACCTCTTTCTTCAATTACCTGACAGACACCAGTTAACATAAGACATGTTTCATTTGTCATTCTCTTGAACTCCACTTCTCTTTACTTTTTCAAGGAGGGATTTGAGAAGAATACACATGTGCCAAAGTCTTCAAGTCATGGAGCTTTTGGGATCCATAACGCACATCGCCACAGCTACACTCCGACTCTGCCCAGGTCACCACAACACTTCCACCGACCAGGTGAGAGGAGCACGATCCCCAAAACATCCTTGTTTCACAGAAGCTTCCTCTGCTCACCTTTTCTTTGTTTTCACAACGTGCTTCCTCTTCCTCCACAACCCTTCCTTCCCCCCCACACACACCTTTGTGGAATAACAAGGGTCGCTGTTTACTCCCTCTTTACTTTCCGGAAACAAAAATGACACCTGTCCTGCTTCACCTTTATGCCCCTCCCCTCTCTCTCAAAGCAAAGGTAAGCCCCCTCTTTCTTTGCACCCCTTTTTTCCACTGCAATCTCTTCCCCAGTGAGCTGCATCTAGTCTGTGGTGATTGAATAAGATCTGCAATAACGAAGCTCCCACTGAGCGGTCGTTACAGGAATCTTCCACAAAAGCAGAGAGTTTTAAAGATCCATTGAGCCCTCTAGTGGTGGCAGTTTGGCAGACTTCCATCCATCCATCCATTATCAATACCGCTTATTCCCTCATGGGGTCGCGGGGGGAACTGGAGCCTATCCCAGTGGTCAACGGGCGAGAGGCAGGGTACACCCTGGACAGTCCGCCAGGCCACACACAGGACATACAAGGACAAACAACCACTCACACTCACATTCACATTCACTCCTAAGGGCAATTTCCCCAATCTCCAATCAACCTAACATACAGGTTTTTGGACTGTGGGAGGAAGCCGGAGAACCCGGAGAGAACCCATGCAGACACAGGGAGAACATGCAAACTCCACCCAGAAGGGCCCTGGTTCCCCCGGGATTCAAACCCAGAACCCTCTTGCTGGGAGGCGACAGTGCTAACCACCACACCACCGTGCCCGGGCAGACTTCCTCAAAGATTTAAGTGCAGCTCGCTGTGGGAAGTCGCACATCCACATCTTTTTATAATTTCTGAGGCTTTCTTGATTAATTAGATGAATACACATTTCTGTGTTTTTTTTCAGAACCCTCTCACACATTGAAAAAGTTTATCTTGTTGGATTGGATGTGACAGGCTGTGATAAAGCCTGCGGTTTCTGTGGAGATGAGCACTATTCACAAATCAAAAGCTTTGATCGATGCGATCACTTAGCCAGAAGAGTTACTTCATGTAGTCAAAGACCATTTGAATAAGAGCCCTCTGAGAGGATGATCTCCAGAGTCTATTGAGATTTAATTACTCTTTAAACTTTTGTTTTAGTTTCTTTTTGTGTTATCAACAATGTAGCTGAAATACTACAATAACGTTTGTCCATTTACAAGAAAATAAGCTTAATGACTGTAGCACATAGCCCTGACTCCAGCATTAAAGCTAATCTAGGGTATTTAGTTGCTATTTAAGAACATTCAATTTGGAGAGTGAAAAAAACAGTGATTGGACATCAAGCTTTCAGGATGATATATTGATACATGGTTTTTTTGTGCTGGCACTTATTGAGAAAACTAACTGATAACTTCATCTTCCTTTTCAGCTGATGAAGGCTTCAATATGTACAGGAGGCCTCCAATTTATAAACAGCAAGGTAAAGTATGCAGAGAACATGTAAAAACTCCCAGAGACACAATTTAATCTTCAGCCATGTGAGCAAATTGGGTTCTGTTCTTTTGTTTTTATTTATTGCACAACTCACAAACAAGGACTTTTAAATGACAAATGAAATGCTAAGATTACCTCAGACCATAACCTACATAACTATAATTACTTTTATGTTATTTCTTTGAGCGCAAAAAGTATATAATAATCCTCACTACTCCCATAACAACTAGTATTAAATTCACATGATAAATTAATTTGTAGTAACTCTATAAAAGCAAAGGTTTGTGGCAGCTGGCAAATCTGAAACATGCAGGTGTTATTACAATGTCTAGAAAGAAAGACATCAGCTATTATCTCAGCTAAAAAATCTGCCATATTAAACTGAGAAAGATCATTCACATGAAAAACATCGAAAAAAGCTGAATCCTGTGTAATAAGAGAAATAAGAAAAAAAAAGGGTGGACTTTCTTTTTCCACATCACATTAGACCATGTTTGTTTTTGGCAATTATATTTGATAGCTTAAACCTCAATTCAAACCAACGAAAACATTCATGAGTATGATGCCTTGCCGTCATGGCTATTTGACGATCAGGTAAATGCGAAAATAAAACAGTTCTTGGAAGTCAGTTTGTGGAAGGCTTATAGAGAAACCACTGAAGTTATATATTCCTCCGTAAGTCTGTCTTATCTACTTTAGACATGGAGCTGAATCTGTCATCACATGGTGAGCTTATCTGTTTGCTGTGTCACTTTCGCACAGATCCAAATTCCTCCACATCCCAAACGACCTCTTTGCCAAGATATGGACATAACTTCCTGAATCTGGTAAGAGCTCCATATCCTCCACATGTCCCTCGTTTCACGTATCAAGGTATTTCATTTAAGTTAACATTTGGAAGTATTACTTAGCTGAACTATCTCAAAATAAGGCATTTTTATCTCTGCTTCTTTGACTTGGCAAATCTAAAAATAGAACAGCTAAGATGAGATAAGTATAGTTAGTCCAGTCAGTACATATATGGAATCAGTTTTTTTCTCTTTCCAAGCCTCAGTCAGCCGATTTCTCCCACAACAGTGACAGATTCAGTAAGTTATTTTCAGTCTATTCTAATTCTAACTAAATAAACTCAGCTCATCATATTTTAAATGGTAATGGTGTTTTGTTCTCTTGCTTTCAGATTTCAAGGCAAGAAAAAAAATCCTGGTTCACACTGGTCTATTGCATCACTTAAATAGACACGTTGCATGTTTTCAGAAAGCTTCCAGCAAGTCAGAGTCACATAATAATTCTACTTTGATTGGTAGCACAAGGAACTGACAACAATATTTCCAGAAGAACTCAATCTATTCTAATATTAAATAAGGATACCACTGAAAGTGAAAACTATTTTATCAGACATGTTTAATTATACTTTATCCAACCATTTGGCTCTTTATGTCTTCCCCTCTGCATGCGTTTGCTTCATCTTTTAGTTCATAAGTGATTATGAACTAACACGAATGGACCGAGGAGTGTCTATGCCTAATTTGCTGGAACCAAAAGCAAGTATTACTTAACATTTCTGTCTATTATGCGTGCATGATTAATTCGGTTCATGTTCTCAAGAAGCATTTTTACAGCAACGATCTGAAAATGTAAGATGTAGTGTTGGGTTTAAACAATAACTCATAATTTGAGCTCTAATTCCAGTCATTGGTAAGGTAACATTGCACGTCATTGTTTTATATGATATCTGAATTAAGTCTTTCTTTGTTTCATCAAGGTATATCCATATGAAGTGCTCGCAGTTACGAATAGAGAACGAGCGAAGCTTCCCAAGGATGTCGACAGAACAAGACTTGAGGTATATCCACAATGATTCAAATTCAGTTTTCCTTTTTTTGGATTCAATCATCATCCTTTGATTAATTATTCATGTATCTAGTTACACACAAAAAAATAGTTAATTTTTGTTCCTAATAACATCAATTAATTACAATGTGACTTTAATCAGGAAAATTCAAACAAATAATCTGTGTAGACTTCCCTTCATATTATCAATGAATGCTTTCCTGCTTTCTTTTTCAAGCGCCATCTGTCGCCTGGCTCATTCTTCAAGATCTTTGGCATGAATATCCAAGCATTTGACAGGCTTCCGCTCTGGAAACAAAATGACATGAAGAAGAAGGCAAATCTGTTCTAATTGCTGCCTGATGCTTGTTTTACTTTCGTGGTGTCATGGCATTCATTGAAGTTCTGGTGGGCTTTAATGGTATTATTATGATTCTTCTTATTAATAATAATTTCAATTGGGAAAAATGATGGGAAATAACAAAAGATGGTGGAAGGTAAAAAAACTGAGAACAGAAGAACTCATCTTGGATAGGATGTTTTTGTTTTGTTTTCGTCCTGGGAATGTGTTCACATTGAACAGTAGTTTTGCGCAATTTAGAAAAAAGGTGAAAAAATCTTGCATTTGATTCTCTGAGGCTTCACATCCTGTTCAGGCTGATGCGTCTGGTGCACACCGACATTAAGTGATCTTATTTGCCTCTTATGTGCATCTTCACTACTTCTCAGCTGATCTGGACCCTGGAGTAACTGCACGGTCAGTGACACCGGTCAGAAGATGAAGCATATTGTAAATCTGTGCTCTCAGATCACAGCACTCGCCACTGTATTCCTGTCTGAGTCTGGTGGAGATCACCAGTACCACCCATTGTAATGATAACCCTCCTTAAACTAATTTAGTGATGACTGGATGTTAATTTTACCATGATGTTGCATTTTGTTAATTATATTACTCTGTCGTTTCCTGTCCACATTGTTACATGTTTTTAGCATAAATCTAAGAGCATATTTAAGAATTTTGTGAATAGGTAATCAGTGAAAATGGCTTCATTGTATTTTTTAAGGAATAAATATGATGAACTAGTGCTGATGTAATACACTGAATAAGCTGCTTTGTAACCTGTTGCTGCATATGTACCTTTACTTTGCTGCTCAAGCACAATCACCTCAAGCGTCCTAAATAAAATCTTACACTTCTTATTAGGTAAATGAGGATGTTTTTAGTGACATGTTAAATGCAGTGCACAGGTCTCACCCTCTGGAGCATCTGCTTGGAATCTGAAAAACATGCAGTTTTCCGCTTTCAAGTGCACTTCAAAGAGCCTGCTGCTGATGACAGACACTCCTGCTCCGGGTTCCTCTGCTCTGAGCGCACACCTGGCTACGACTCCAGGCCTTTTGTCCTTTATGTGCACTGCTATCTAACATCCCGTCCCTAAGGTCTATTTCAGAAGACTCTACATCCGTTTTTAAATTAAGTGCTCAAACAAATGACAAACATTAACAATGAGATGTTAAATAACATAAGTGATGAATTGACGCCCATATACTCTCATTTGATCTGACTCTGTTACATGAACGGTGCTGGACGCTGGCATTTCCCACCCACCACCAGCAGATGGCGCACTGGCCTCTGAAATCAAAGCACTTGTCCACTCAGAGGCCCTCTGTTAGGATACATTTGCTCTGACACTCCTGATATTTTCAGCTGTGATTGTTTCAGATTTGACACGGGTTGCATTTAAGCGGAAAAATCACTAAGGTTGTACAACTATATGTGAGGAAGAACTTTGAAGCAACACTGCAAGCAGGGTTAGCGCCATTAAGAACTCTTCTGTGGAAGAGCAAAGAAACATTAAATGTTAAACAGTGAAGTATGTTCAAAATGTGCTGTGGTCAATTTACAGGTCATTAAAAGTGGAGCGCATTGGCTTCATGAAGTCTATCATAGTGCTGAATTCAGGATAGGAGGCCTACTATATAGAGAGCATTTGAGGTGTCACACAGTTCAGTTTTATCAATAAATCCAAACCATTACCTTAACTATAATCATTCATCAGGAAATGTTGCTGTGAAGAAAAAAAAAGATGAAAAGATTAATCTAGGTGCTAATTTGTTTGAAAGTTTGATTTCCTAAATTACCTGTTATGCTTATTTTAGACACCCTTCTCATATTTGATTGTTTGATAAATGAGCACTCTTGTTGTGTTGTTAAAAAGTAAGTAACTTTTTCAAGTTTTCGGCTCATTTATTATTTTTATTTAAACCATCTACCTCTTTTGTTGGTGGGTTATTTGAAACAAAAAAGTCACAAAAAAGAAATAACGTCAGGATAATAAATTGACTGCAATTTACTTGATGGCGTGCAGACTGGTTTTGATAACCTCAAAGTTTAGCACGAAAAGTTGCTCTCTCCCGTGAAGGGCTCTTTAAAGCCCACCTAGCTTGCGGGAAACCGGAGAGGCAGTCAGGTGCTTCCCATTGGATACTCAGAGCTGTGCGGGGCCCTCAGCGACGTGCGATTGGTTGCGATAGTTGTCACTCAGAGCGAAACTCTCTCCAGAACGCCTCCCTATCTCTTCGGGGACTGGACGTCCGGCCCAAACGAGGATTTTCACGAAAACATCGACCGCAGACTGCGTAGCAGTGCCAACCGGAACGGTGCTACCACGAACGGGACCAGACGCCATGGACCCTACGGCGTGACAGCCGCGTCGATGGCGTTTCCGAACTTACGTCGCGGTGTTTGGCCTTGAACAGAGACGTTAGAAGCATGAATTAGATTGAACAGCTATGACTGCGGTGTCACTTGTATGATAAAAGACGGAGAGAGGGGCCAAAGTGGACCCCCCCTCCTCCTCCTGCTGCCTTCTCTGGAGCCGTTCCAACCGATGGAGGCTGTCCGGACCGCTCCAGTGAGCTCGAGGCCCAGAGTGTCACCTGTGAGAAGTCGACACCTCGCTGCCGGACATATTTAGGAGAAAAACGCGCATAACTGTTTGTGCTTTGACCGACTTATTTGACAACTTCGCAGAAAGACCGAACACGGAGGAAAGTTAGCAGGTAAACGTTTAGCTGAACAGATAACCACGCGCGCAAGATGACCACCGTAGATGTCACTTAACGAGGGGCGTCTCACCGCCTCAGGTAACGGCACAGGTGGACCGCGCACTAGTTAATGGACTGTGTGCATTTTTCCTCGGAAGGTTTGTTTTATTAACGTATTCATCCGCAGTTCAACCCGCAGCTTTCGAGGACTGATTTTTTTTTCAACGAAGACTTTTTTTATCATTGTATTTTTATTTTTTTCGACCACAACACGAAGTTTCAATCTCTCCAGTAACGATGTCACTCAAAGAAAACGCTTGTCGGAAATTCCAAGCCAACATTTTCAACAAGAGTAAATGTCAGAACTGCTTTAAACCCAGAGAAGCGCATCTGCTGAACGACGAGGACTTAAATCAGGTGAACAAATGTTTTCTCTGAACTGTCACTCTGTTGTATGTCGTAGTCGTGCGTGTGAAATTGTCACGTATATTTATGACTGGGGTAAGCCCAAATGGTTTACACTGTCAATGGACCGTGAAGTGCAAAGGTTACGTTAATTGGAAGTAATTAGTTTCCAGCCCATGGGCGCATATTGACCTTAATTCATGTAGAGAAGGCTCTCCACCCATCTTCAACCGGAGCAGAAAAATAACACACTAACAGTGACTATTGTTATGGGGAGAAAAATGGGTCACTGTTATTTATTGATTGATTTGCTATCATATTATTGCTTTGGTGGAACACAAAATCCAGCAGGGACTGTATACATAGCTTCAGGGCCTTGGTGACCTTTATCTTAAACATGACTTTTTGACAAAGTGGCTTGCATCAAGGTGTGCCATTTTATTTGGATGATGCCTGTTTGACTTCCATAAATCCTTTGTACTAGCTCGCAAAGGATCTTGTCCATTACGGTTTGGTCAGTGGCGTTTAACATGATCTTTTATGATCAGATTGAGTGATAGATTGGAGCCTTTGTGAAATGAACTCGCTCAGATGACTCTGCTTAACCACAGAACCACTGAAGGGTAAAAAATTACCTACATTGATCCTGTTTCCTTCTCTGTCACAAATGGACTCCTGTCAGGTCATGTGAGGAGAGCTCAGGGTTATTTTCTTTGTTTTTTTGTCATTTTTTTGGGTAAATTTTCTACATTTTTATTCAGCATTCCATTCTTTCTCACCAGTCACTTTCTATTGAACTAATATTTCAATTTCTTTTAAAGGTGCTTTGTGGTTGGATTCTTTGTCCATAGAGTGTGGTCAAACTCTTGACCGTCCAAGGTTTAGGTTGGGGCTCAGGATGGAAAGTTCCTCTTATGTCATTTTTGTTTACACTGGCACTCTGCTGAGAAAGGTGCTGTAGCAGTGTAATCGATGCAAAAGAATATTTTACGGCGGATTATGCCGGGCCTTGTACTGGACGACGTTTTAACTGGAATCAAATGCCATGATACAGGGAAGGCTGTGAATGTCAGAGCTTTCAGCTTTGGTTTACAGGTTAATGTCCCACAGAGGGAGAAAATTATGTAAGGGACTTAATTTGTTAAGCTCTTTAGTTGTAGGTAAGGTTTTAGTTGAAATGTTCTTCTGTACGCATAGCCATGGGGTGGTTTGCAGGGTTATTTCATTTTTGTGTTGTTTGGTTGTTGTTTTTGGCTGAACCAAAGAGTTCATCAGCTCAAGTATGTATCAGTACAACTCAAGGAAGACGGCTCTGCCAGGCAAACTCGCTTTTCTCAGCACAAGTTTGAATAGCAAATCTGTAGCCACAAACTCTCCCAAGATTTGTACTGCTTTCCTCTTCTGCTTCTCATCCACTGTTTTTCTGGATTTACTTCTCCGCTCCTGCCCGCGGGTCCACCCACTTAGAAGATCAGAGACAAAAATCATGTGTTAGCCTTTGCTTTTTTTCCAGGGCAGCATGGTGCTTTGGAATAAAGCCAGCTGGAGAATGTAGCCTACAGTCGACTTAAGGCGACTAGTGGCTAATGGACACCATGGAGTGCAACCAAAATACTTGTGCATGTCGGTGTAAAGTTGGGGGGCGGTTTGTAACTGCAGCTAGCTGCCTGCAGTTAGAGCTGCAGCAAATCAAGATCCTCAGACTTGGATTTTATATCAACATGTAAATGCTCCTGTTTAACACTGTAACTGTGTTTTTCGTCTCACCAGGCAAAACCCATATATGGAGGATGGTTGCTGTTGGCACCAGAGGGGACTAATTTTGACAATCCTTTACACAGATCTCGGGTAAGTGTTTGCTCCCAGTGGACCTTGTGTTCAATGCAGAGTGCAGATTTGTTCCGACTCTTCTTTCCAATTTCCTCTGAGCTTGATGGAATTTAAAGGGAGTTGCCTTGTTGGATCCAATTTGCTCGGCTTGTAAGAGTTATTGTTATTGTTGCTGTTAATTTGATTTCATCATCACCAGCTCTGAATATGAAGTTCTGCAGATCAGAGCTGTTCAGAGGTTTTTCAAATGGAGGGGCACTAAGTGCTAGGGTAGCCCTTTAATCCGATTTAGTTACTTCTTCTCCTACTCTTTAAACATTTCATAAACAAAAGATGTTGTTGCTTTTACTCTTGTCGCTTGCTTTCTACGAAAACAAGCGACCCGCGTAGAATCAGCAGATTCCTGTGGGCAGTTGGGCCCTCTTTTCGAAGAAACCTTGTTAAGCAATAATGAACTTAACATTGACATTATTTCATGAGTCACACCTCCCTATCAATGTGTAATGGGAGTCTTCCTTTATCAGCTCTCAGTTAATACTGTGGTGGTGCTTCCCAAAAGAGGACTGAAGAGAATGTGGGGGAGGAGAAGGAAAGACCCAGTTCTCACAGCCCCACTGATGGCTTCCATATGGGTTTTGGGAAAAGCACCTCTGCATCTACTATCGGCAGTCTGCTGCCGCTTTGACATCATCCCTGATAAGCTTAGCTTGTTCTTCCAGTCAGCTTTTCTCTGTGGGGTTATAATTTGTTGCTTGTACAGGGTGCTGACGTAAGCAGATGTCTGGTTTACACTGACTAATAAACAAATAACAGTGTAGAAGTGCTGATGTGTTGAATGACATGTTTTTAGGACCACTTTAGTTAAACAGGTTGTGGGTATGTGGTGAATTTTAGAACTGAGTTTGGGATGCAGTAGTGGTCTCTTGTAATGTACAGATGTCTTTTATACCAATGTCTCTTTGTAATGACATATGTATGGTCGACATCACATGAGACCTGCATTCTAGATAAAACTACTCAGTATTTCATAAATGTAGAGTTTATCCTCTTAGTTTTTGTTGGAATTATACCTGCACACAGATGGAATTTTGAACAAAAATGATCAGTTTTAATTCATCAGCATTTTTTGTTGAATTGAAAGAAATGTGATCTGAAGCAGCTGGTGGACTGAAAGTGTCCCAGTTTGGTGTATGCAGATTGTGTGCCAGTGGGGACTGCTCGCTAATTATTTCCCAAACAGTTTGCTTACTTTTGCTAATTAAATGTGTGTTTGTAATGTCGTAGGCTGGCCAAGTCCTACATGCTACACGTGCTTCAACATTGGTTTGAAAATAAATAAATAAAAGAGCACTGAATGATTTCCACATTTTTCTTTTTTTTCCTTTCTTTTTCCTAAATCATGATATGCTTTGTCGCTGAGATGTCTAATCCAAGATTTGTTCCTCTGTTCCAGAAATGGCAGAGAAGGTTCTTTATCCTCTACGAGCACGGTCTGCTCCGATATGCTCTGGATGAGATGGTGAGTGGACGCTTTTCATCACAAGCAAACGCCAACACTAAGTCAGTAAGATGAGCACAAAAAAATGAGCAAATTGCAAAGAAAGGATATGAAGAAAAAAACACATAGGTGAACCTTTCTAAAAAAAAATGAAACCTAACACTTTTTAATGTGTAGGACATCACTGTGAGCGCAGTATAACCTAATCAGGTTAAAACTTTTTTAAACTTTCTAATAAAGGAGGTCCTACATAACATTTGAATTTCAGCAGAAGCTAAATATTTTTTTTACTATGAATCCTCTGTTAAACGCCTTGGAAACATTGATGATATTGACATTGTTAATGCAGTGACCTTTCCTTTGGTCAGTTTGTCTGCGTAAAGTAAAGATAATCACAGCCAAACTGACCCGGCATTCGCTGCTGCTGTAGCACCAGCTCTTACCAGCACACAGTGGACTATTTAGAGACTGTGCTAAACACTAAACTAACTGGCACAGTGGTGTCAAAGGAGCTGAAGCGACACCACGTAGTGTTGATAGAAGATGTCATGTGCTGAGCGGAGTGTGTTTGTTTAGTGGTTAATACCCCGCACGCTTATTGTGCAAGTGCCCTGTGGCAACTTCCTACTCTGAATGAAAACTGGAAAAAACAACACAACTCGTGGAAGATTAATAACTCTTGAGTGACAACCGTCCCCTGTCAGTAGTGGAATCTATACGTCTGTTGTACTGACATGAGTTCCCCCACATGTGTTCATGGTTTTTATAATCTATCTTTTCTAAAATAGAATGCCTTGTTGAGAGAAAAAGAAAACACAGGAATAAAATGGTAGCTGGAAAAGTCACAAGATTTCTTTTAAATTGAATTTAATATTTTATTAGATGGTGTTAAAACATGTAGTAACATGACATTACACACAGATGGTTAAAACGACAAGCCTCTAATGGTCAATCTTTCAATGTTGTTTTTTATTAAGTGTACAATGAATCTATCGTATTAAGCCCCGTAGTTTGGTATTGTAGAAGTGAACACTGTGATATGATCCTACATTGTTTCTATATGGCATTGATCAGGAAGTAAGCCCTGCTCTCACAGACGGTAGAGAGGCACTTAATTACATATTGCTTTAACACTGCCGTCGCTAAAGTTTCAATACTTCTGTAATGAAGCTAATTGGAGAGCTGCTCATATCTCTCTAAACACACTCTCTGACTTGATGCAACTGTTTTTCACAGAACCCTAAATCATGGTTTCCAATTGTTTAACAAACTGAATTCTCAGCCACTCAGACTTCCAAAACCACAAAGTTCACACGCTACAAAACAAAGCCCCAGTCACATCACAGATGAACAAGTGAGACTTAAACCTGACGCCCCCATGAGTCTTTGCACTAAGCAGTTTCTCTTGATGGGAAATGGAGCTGAATGTGACTGGTTACATAGTTCATGTTATTTCACATCAGTCAGTGTGTTTGTAATTAGAATTCTTGGTGTGGTTCGGATTTGCAGGCATAACCTGGGAAATAAAGGGGAGTAACTTTTTTGTTTTTGTTTTACAGTGTACTTTGTCAGCTTCATGCTGCGCAGCTTGTGGGCTTGCTGAATATTGACTGACCCAAACAAAAACACAGCAGCGTTTTCTTTCTTTTTTTCTATACGTGGGCTGAGCTTTGAAATTAGGTTAACTCAGAACTACTTGAAACAGCACTTGCTTTATTGCTTTTTGCCCTTCCACATTGTGTCTGATAGTTTTTGGTAGGTCAGAGTAAAAACTGTGATGGTTTTATGTAACATAAGCAGCAAGAGCTGGAAAGCAGCAGGGGTTTTTTGTGTTGTTTTTTTGTGTGCCTTTGTGTTCCTCTTAAAGGGGATACAGCCTTTTTTAACCAGTGGTTTAAACTGTGCTGAGTAGGTGATGGAATATTATCCTGCCTTGATGTCTGCTTCTTCTTAATGCCATTACATTTTATCATTGAGGCAAGTTGATGTGGGGGGAGGATGGATGATGAGTTGATTTGGGAAGAAAAAAGAAAATAAAGGAAAGAGGAGATGTTCTTCTCTCATCTATAATTTTCTCTGGATGTCACTCATCATCTTTTCATCTCTTTTGTGAATACGGTATTAAAAGGGCGATGGGGTAGTAAGGGTCTCATGCTGGAAATATCAAGTGACACTAAATATAGAGCCTTGCTTGTCACACCAGGCATATTAGAGTCATTGTTTTGTGTTCAGTAAGCACCTCCACTAACTTGGTTAGTGGGCCCATCTTTTATTTGGGGCTTCTTTCTATTGTTTTTACATTGAGAAGTTGGCAGTTTTAATACAGTTGTTCTCTGCAGGACTCTTGAAGTATCCTCGATCCGCTGCACTGGGAGTGATATCCACCCAAATTTAAAGGTTGCCAGCTTTTGACAACATAATCTTCCTCCAGGCCACATCTGAACCCTTATTTTTAAGCTTCAGTTAAGCATGTGGATGAGGAGTTGCCCCTCTGTTTTCCTCCCAGTCTAGTTTTACTGCTCCTCTGTCTTGGCGTAACCAAACTCAGATGGGCTGTGGTTCCAACCTGCAGGATGTGGCATGGCCTTGGGGGAGTGGAATTGCTTAGAAAAACCTGGGAGGGATCACAAGTGCTTAGAGGCATTTATTTGGGGTTGCCCACCTACTGTGAACACCCAGCAAGGCGCCCTGCCGCTATCACATCACACTTTAAGAAGAGGTTACTTTGGCCAGTTTTTTTTTCAAGACAATTGGTTAAAAGAGGAAGACCTAGCTGCAGCATGAGTAAGACCAAGAGAATTGTGCTCCATCACTACAAAGGGGGTTGTAGTGAGTGGCTGAAAATGTTGGCCTGCGTAGAATTTATGCTGCTGAGAAAGGTTAATGGGTGAATGCAGCTTCAGTGGGTTTCTCTGCGCTTTGCTGTCTGCAGAGAAGCGTTTCCGTGTCCAAGCTATTTCACTAAAATTAAGCAATGCGCAGTTTGTTTATTAATGAACAGGGAACCAGATTAAATTGCGCAAAGCCCTCTCTGTTTAGCTTCCACAAGCTAGATTTTCTAAGAGCAGTCTTATGCAGTTATGTCAGGTCCCACGTTTCCAAGGCAACCTGTTTTGTCCCTTTGTCCAGCAACAGTTGACCATGGTATGTGTAACATGGGGCGCACAATCGGTTTTGTGCAGAGCCCTCACAGTCTCTGTTCTGAATGTAGTGATGGAGGAGAGAACCTCCTGGAAGCAAAGTGCAAATGTGCCAGCCCCGTTGTCTTCGCACGCAGATCATATGGTGAGCCAGCTTTTCTACAGGAGCAGCTCACAAAAAACCTCAGACCCAGCGTCAAAACCAACAAGCCGGGCAGGTTTGGACAAAGTGACTGTTGAATCTAAATGGTATAAAATTCTGTGTGTGTGAGGCTGACGGGGCAGGACCGCGGTGCCCTGTTGGCACTATGTGTTGAAAGGCTTACGAAGAGTCCATTTTGGTCAGTAATTTAGCTTAACATTGTTGTAAGATTTCCTCAATGAACTACATGGATAGAATATAACAAATGTTTAGCCGTAAAGAAAAGATGGCAAGTCACTGAGCTGTGTGATGAAGCTGTAGTTTAACCTATGTGGGAAACAAAACGCACACACACACAAAATCCATTATCATCTCGCAGTGAGAACAGGTACGTGGGTGAGAAGAATTCTCTGAAAAGCCTCCTCTGTGTATGTTAAAAAGATCAACACCCACACTCTAATAGCTGCCTCAACACAACACTTTGCTCCCATTGACCAGTTTTGGTCTCATTTTAAACTGTTCTGACAACCCCCCCCCCCATTATGTGATGTACATTTTCTCCTTTGCAGTGTCTTACTCACTGACGTGGTCTCTGAGCTCATACAGAATCACAAAGGTTTTCATCGATCACTTTTAAGTGCTGTTGAAAGTGTACAGAGTTTCTTCATTTTATTTGGAAGCCGCTCTGGGAGAGACGCTTTGTGCTTTGTCCTCTCATGACGGTCAGTCAAGGCATTTCATCCCAGGCTAAGTGAGCACAGTAAACCATGCAAATAAAGTGAGGATACCTATTGAGTTGCAGTGCACAAAAGGCCCATTCAGAGACTCTTCGATTGTATTCGCCTCCAGACTGTATTGACTGCTTTTATTCCAGCGAGAACACAATGTTCTCATGACATTTTAGTTGTTGAAGTCATTCTCATTTCATCTTTGCCCAATTAATTTCCTGTGTTTACTGGAATTAAAATAGTGGACCTGTGCATCATAGCAGTGTCCAAGAGCTGAAGGCATTTTGTCAAACCTGCTTCCATACAGCATGTTTGTGCATTCTTTTCACTTGAGACACACAGTCCTGCTGCCTTTCTCCTGGATCTCCGACATGAGCATATACAACCCTAGCTTGTGTTTGGCCTCAGACTTTTAGGACCTTTTGACATGCAGAAGACTCCTCCTGCTCTTTCCCGGGGTAATATGAAAGTTAGAACTTTCATCTCGTGTCAGTTTGGGAATAAGAGGAGCTTTGTAGGGGTTGGATATAAAGGACAGGGATTTGGACATGTATTTTTATATCCTGGCACTCTGGGGAGGGAATAAAAAGCTCCTCACCTCATCAAATTAGGAGTACTAGTCAGGGATTTTCCACTCTTCCATTCACTTCAAGCCATATTAATATCCCTAAAGTACTTTTCAAGTTTCTTTTGTTTTACCTTACCAGTCCAGGTGGTAAGGAAGGTTTGTGACTTACTGTAAACAGTAAAAGATGAATGAAACATTAGTCACAGCTCTTGTGGGTAAGATGGAGTAATTCCTCTTTATTGGATCACTGAGGATTACCTAACAGGTGTGGTCACTAGGTAAGGCTTGTGCTGTGTTGTCATTGAACTGACTGGGTGTGTGAGAGCCTTCCATAACCTCTGCCCTGCCTTCCCTGTGGTTCCAGTAGGAACTGATATGCTGGAATGTAAACAGTTATGGATTACAGTTTGGTTTTTGTAACCACTGCACAGTTAGTTTTAAAAGCATGTGAACTACTATTCATAAGCCTTTCTAAATATCACGGTCTGACATGCTGAACTTCCAGCTGCAAGTAATCTAGCCCAGATTTGATGGCCTTTGATAAAACTGCCTTGTTTGCTTTATTGTGTAGAAATGTGTGTGGTTATTCTCTTATCCCAAATTGAAATCCTCAGTTGCACTAAGACCTTGTCATTAGCATATCAGCTGTTGCCTGAAGGAAGCTGAGCAGAAGCCTTAACCCCCACAGGGGAAGTGTAGCTGAATGTCATTACACAAACTCCCTACAACTCAGACAGATTTTTCAGTGACAAATACCGCTGTGTACAGGGAACTGGACATTCCTAATGTGGATACAGTGTTGGGGAAATGACTGAAATTCCTCGTAGGTGAGGCTTTTTATGCCTAGAGCCCCACCACTACCACAAGATCCAGTGTGAATCAGTTGTTTCATGGAAGTAACCATTTTCTAAAATAATCTGCCACATCCTGTGGTGTGAAGTCTTTTTGTTTCAGTAGAAATATGTGGTGTAAACATGAAATCTTGTAATTTCTTGTCCTGTTAAGGAGCATACTTTCGTTTTGCCCAAATATAGAAGGGTCTTTGGTCCACAGCCAAGCAAAATGTTGCTCAGTCTTTGGATGTAAGATCCAAGAAGTTTTAGTTTTATCTGATGAGAGATGACTGACCAGACACATCATAGCTGCTGTGAAATGAGTGCATGTCACTACTTGGAGCTATTTCTCCAGTAGTTCATGCAGACTGCTGACAAACTCCATCCCATTGTGTCCACATTCCGGATGAGTTTAGCGAAATCGACCAGTTCAAAGTCTAAAAGAAGATGGTGTTTTCAAATCATAATTGTTGAGCTTTAGGCTGCCTGGTCTGTTGTGAATGGTGTTTGCTTCTGTTTTAGTGGCTGCATTAACCCGGATGTGTCTGAGATAAAGATCTTATCTGCCGCAAAATGTTTGGATATGTCTGTTTCTTTAATCATCACTGCATTGAGTATGTGGCTCAGGTCCAAGTCTGCTCTCTAAACTTTTAACTTGAGATGTCAAGACAGTTGTATGACAATATTTTATTGCTATTGTTTAGGTTTATTAAAAGTTGTTCTCATCAAATAGCATGACCCCATCTTCTCGGGCCTTCTGCTTGTCTCTAAGGTCTGATATGTCGTGTCTTCTGAGCTCCATCAGCATCTTTTGAGTTATTGATATTATTTTTTTGTAGCAAGAGGAAACATATTTTATTGGTTAACCAGTGATGTTTGCTTTTTTTATTTAATTTTTTTTTAACAAAAGTTGATGAATATGATTGCCATGGAGGATAAAGCTAAATTCTTGATGGTGGTTTGTTCCTACTCCATTGTGAGAGACTCTTAAAATGCTCTTTTCATTCAATTTAATTCAAGTTTTTTTTTTACCTCTCTTATTTTACAGTTCTTGTTTATGATTTCCAACCATTCATTAACCAAAGGAACACTTTCTCTGATTGCTTAAACCTCTGTCTACAGTCACATACAAGTTGCTCATTTTAACTTTTCCATTGTGCAGATCTGCCTAACTTTCCCATCGTGTTACCGCTCTCTTCTATCTCCATCTTCCATTCCAGCTCTGTCTGGCCAATTAATCACTTGTGTTGGAGTGGGCAACCACCACTATTGTGTAATGTTTTTCCCCCCTAAACTCTCTCTTGTCTGTAAAGCAAAACGGGGGCTGACGGAGTGCTTGCTCGGGTTTGTTCTAAAGACTAGAGACTAGACCAGGACATTGACAAAAGGTTTCAATTAAAGTATTGGAGTGAGAGGTTGGCCTGTTTTGAGATTGGCACTAATAAAATGCTAGGGAAGTTGAAGGCATCTGCTTGTAAAAATGGTGTGGATGTAGGGTTTCTTTTAAGGTGAGGATAAAGCTTTTGTGACTGATTCAGACAGGGTGATCAGTGTAGCTGGCTGCTGTGCTTGCGTCAGCTGCGTTAAGGTTGGAAACATTGAAAAGCACTGCATGACACCATTCAAAAGCCCTGCTTTTAATATTACTTGTCAGGAATTGTTATCATTACTCCTATGACAGTGAGACTAAGGTTTGGAGCTATGCCCAGGATTGAGTTACTAGCACCCCGTTGCCATAGCTTGCAGTAACTACAGCCGTCAAAAGCATGTAGGAGTTGTAACAGGTGCACTTGCATTAGATGACCTTTGACCTCTCACCACAGTAACCAAAGTTACTGCCAGTCAAATCGCTTGTTGAGGTCCAAGGCTGAGCAACCACGATATCTTTAGAAAGAAAGTGCAGCCGAAGAGCTGAATTTGGTCTCCCCATCAGCTGCTTTCAGATAGATGCAATATGTAGCATCAGTGCTTCCATCAGTCTTTTAGAGCAATTACTTTCAGTCAGTTGATTTTTTTTAGGCATTTCTGCTTCATTTAGGCATACCAATGACAGAAACAGAGGAAGGCACAATGCACAAATGACGTCTGCTATTTGTGTGTAGAATGGACAGCTCATAGAAAATATTTCAAAGGTCTTCAGAGAATGACAGTTTTCTTTGAATATGTCATATTTCCAGAACAATTCTTATGGCAGCATGCCCTGCCATGGCTGCAGCGGATGAGAGCAGCTGAAATAAATATAGATGGTCTGACAGAAAGAAGACACTTCAGCTCACTGGAAACTGTGTTGTTATATCCAACCAAAACCCAGCAGCAAATCCTAAAAAGCTGCGGTGCAACAATAAAGCAAAATCATAGAAATGAGAACACAAAAAAGGTTAACTGCTAAGCAGACAACTTGGGCCTGTAAGAGATTTCACTTACCTTTCTAACATGATCAAAGACTTATCTGTTGTGACCTTGTGACTCAGTGTAAGCTATCTGTCTGCGTTTCTCGTAAACCAAATAGCTGATTTGTTCATTTCTTTGTCTTTTTTGGAAAAATTGTTACCAGTTCACCTTGGCCTACTTTTCCAGCCGCTGCCTCAGAGTACCATATATAAGGCTGTGGCAGGTCAGACCGCTGTGTGGGAGCGCCCAGTGATATCCTCTCTTGCATTAGATGCAAAAAACGTCCAGAGAGCTGCAGCTGTGGGGGTGTTTTGGGGTTTATAAGCTTCACTGCAGCAGTAGTTGGTTGGTGAGGATATTAAAGGCTGAGTCATGCTTCGTAATTCTGTGTACTTTTTCAACAAATATTGGTTGTGTGAAACTAGCTGTCCTGATGTTGGCTCGGTGTCATTTTCTCTAGTAATGAATAACATATAGCCAAGAAAACACAAAGCTATCTGTAAATTGTGAAAGTGGAACATACATATTTAGCTCTTTATCCAAAGAGTAACGGAATGCACCGTATTTTGCTCACTCACTGTTTTTAATACATTGTCATTGTGTGGTATTATTAAAGCTGTTTATCTACAACCAACAAAGAGATTTACTTTCATACCAATTATAGGTGGAAAACCTCGCTTTCAGTCAACTAACGTGGTTGCTGTTGCCTTGACGATGTGTGGCCGTGAACCGGGGTGGAAGTGAAGGATGTGTTTGTTTGCCAGTTTAGTTAAATATCAACAGCCTTTCTCTAGAATGGGATGGTCCACCTTTAACATACTTCTCAACCAGCTGTTGGGCACCCCATTTAAACAAGAAAAAAAATGAATTCTTTAAAATTATCCAGTTTGTTTAAGGTAGAACTTTGAAGAAATACTTTGGGTCATTAAGTTGTGGCATGCACAAATCGATTCCGCTATTTATAGTTTTAAATAAACTGTTATACCTTGCTTTTTAATTTTCAAACTTGCATATCTATTTATAGTATAGAATAGAGTTGTTGTTTTCTTTTTACCTAACAAAACCAACAAATATGCAAAAATATCTATGTTCATTCACTGAATGGTTAACATCAAATATACTCCTCTGGGTGTTTGCTTATAGTGCACCTGATAGGCAAAGCCAAAGGCAAAACAGAGAATTCTTCTCCTCTGATGGGAAGGAGTGAAGAAAACAAGAAGCAGACGTGTGATTACGTCAAAATTTAAACACTTCAATTTACTGATTATGAGCAACGTTTTGGCAAAGTAGAAAAATTTAATAAGCAGACATGAAAAGATTTCCTCTGTGGCAAAGCAAGCTCACAGTAACTTCTCAAGTCAAGAGAACAGCAGAGGCAACATGACACAACTTGAGCGTAGCACCTGTTTTTGCAGCCAGCCCATCCACTCTGTCACCACCTAGACACAGACTGCCACATTTCTCACTCATTACCTGGCTTTTCCTTTGTTTTTCTAAGCTCTCACCAGTATTACAGTCAGTATAGTAGCAAGTCGCTGAGTGATGCTTATTTAATCAGGTCCTCTGGCATTAGCCCACATGTGTTTTTATTGTACCATGTCATTCTGACTAAGAGAAATTAAGCCCAATCCTAGCCTCAGTTTTAAAAAAAATCCTGCTCTTCTAATAGAGAAAATGTCCTTCATCATCCAACTTGCCCTCTTCTTCCTCCTCCTCTGCATTTGCTGGCTGCTGGCCTCCTAACACAACATTAAACCACCCACATCCTCTCACCACGCTTCAAGAGAGAAGCTCTGCCACCACCCACGGCCCTCTTTGAAATACCTGCTTACAAATATGTGTGAAATGTGAGCCGTTCAGATTTTTGTTCTTCATTTTTCTCAGTTTTTCTCAGTTTTTTGTGTTGATGATGTTGCAGTTGACCTTCTTTATAGCACCGCAGCAGTGTGAGGGGCATTCAGGAATGGTTGGAGGACGTCACTTGGCCAAAGGGCGTAAATGTCACATACACACATTATGTCCTGGTTTGATTCTTTAAGAGCCATAGCTTTTGTCTAAAGCAGACACAGGGATGGAGATGGTTTTGAATATGAACCATGTTGTTCTGCAGGCTTCAAGTCGTCATGGAATTGGTACAAAAATGAAAAAGACTGCATGGAGAATGATGGTGGTAATCATGTCTATGATCAATCTTTCAGCTCTAACTCTTGTCCAGATTGCTGAGTTTATCTATCAATGTTTGTTTTGGACTTTATCGAGAGAGAATCAGTAGTTTAATAGTTCTATACAGAAAGACTGGGGGTGACTTTATCAACTGGCACCTGAGGATGTTTCCCCGGAGCAGATTGGCACGCACTGAGCTATTAAAAAATGTCTGTTTGCGTCTGTTGGTGTAGTTGCTAAGGAAAGATTTATTGCATAATTATCTGTTATTTGTAATAGGCAGAGGATGGACACTGAAAAGAGCCAAATCCAGGCCATGTTCATGAGTCAGAACGAATTGGTGCCATTTCATCGGTTAATCATTTGGCTCGGGTGTCTGCAGTGATCAAAGTCTCTTGTCAAGAAATGTGGAGAGAAGAACTTGGAAATGTGGCTAAAAAATCCTGCTTGTACATGTCTAGAGAAGAGTGATGAAACTTATGTGTGAAGTCATAGCATTTAAATGTGTCACCACACAGGTTGCTAGACAAACTGGCACCTTCTACCAAGAAAACAGATGCTCCTAATCAACATGCAAGTGTTCCTGACTAACTTGGGGTTTGACCACTGTAATGGCTATACTTATTTGAATAATCCTGAAAAAATGTCTAAGATACACTTTCTTTGGGAACCTGGACTCAGAAATATTGATGGCAGAGAAAGTGATCTGCTTTTTAACCAAAAATTCAACTAGAGCATTATCCAGGATATGTGCCAGCAAACATTTCTTCCACTGTGTCATACAGATAGAATGGGGAGCTTTTTCTTTGCTGCAGAATGTGTAAGACTGAGAGGAGCCGAGGGCACAGAGACATGCATGTGAAGAACTCACTAATTACTGTCTTTTAAGCAGAGAGCGTGTTCCTAATGAGCACTATTGTAATACTGCGTAACATCTGGACGGATGTACTGCTGGTTTATACTTCAGAGAAGACATTTGGGTCTAAAGAATGCATTTTAGATCTTGGATTATATCTTTGATTATGTTTCCCATTTTTTTAATGCATAACATGCATAAAAAATAAGTACTCATAAATGATCAGTTAAATACTCTTATATGTCACTTGCAGTTGTTAAGAGTTAGTTATTTGTAAGAGCAGTTGTACATTTCTGTAAAGGCTGTTATGGCACTTTAAAACCGACGGCTGCTCTTTTGGTTACCATGGACCATGCAGCAGTGCCGTACCACCCCACTGACTCCCACTGAAACAGCATTTATGCTGTTATCTGTACCACTTGAGAGATATAATGTAAAGTTCTTCTCAGGCCTCATAATTTCCTGGCTCTAATCACAGAAGGACACTTGTGTGAGTCTTTTGCCTCTTGGTTATTTCCCTGTTGAGGGTTAAAAGGAGGAGTGGCTCTCTGGACTGTGGTGGCTGACAATCCCACATTGTGTGAACTGGTGCTGATTCACAAAGGACCCATTGTGGAGAGTGGTGGCCCAGGGAGGACGGACAGGGCCTAGGTTAGGTGACAGAGAGGTGTGGGTTCAGGGGCCCCGTGTCTGGGCGCTCCATTTCCAGTAGAGGAGTTTGTGCTGGTGCTCAGCTGACACCATGCTGGCAGGGAGCACACATGCCAGAGGAGACCTGTGCTTCTAAAATAAATTCTGTACTCCCACATTGCTACAACCTGCACGTGGCGCTCAAATCCCCATCAAAAGTGAGCAGATTTCATGAAAATCCTTTTTTTAATCAAAACATTTGTCAGTCTCTGATTTATTTCGGTCCACTTGGGACTCTAACGTAGTGATTGTAGAGCAGGAGCTTAAGCTGCTTGTACAACTGGTCCCAGAATTTGAAATATTTTGGCATTTCTCCTCTTCTGACTCCAGCTCAAGGTCAAACCAGCATGTGTGGTGTGGTGTTCTCCAGATTTGTTTACACAGACAGATGGCCAGGCAGTCCAAAGTCACAGACTGAAACCTTTTTTTTCTCTGTTTCTCTCTGCACCACTGTTACTTATGATCACATTTCTTACAACTTAATCTACTTTCTCTCTCCCCCAACTTGTCTTCAAACCTTCCTCTACTCTTTGTGTCTGGGAGTAGCATGGCTCCCTCAGTTGAAGCTGACACATGTCTCTCTGTCCGGTCTGGATCACACCCCTGACCAGCTGTCCAAATGTCTTATTTGACCATCTGTATTGCAGGCTTCGCTGTTGCTCTGGCCTTTCACCTCCATGTCAAGAGCCCTGTTATGTCTTTTTTAGAAACCCCGGGTCAAAAAGATAATAGATTTTTCTTTATTTTTAAGAAGTATGGAGTCGAGGTGACTACTAAGATTAACCTGTAATCCACCTTTTTACATTTCCTTCCGATTTGGATTCTATGAGATAGATGGTGGCAGAGACAAGTGGATGAAAGTGACACCTAACAGTGGCTAAATAAGAGGGGCCTCTAATCTGGCCTGTAGGGTGTAATTAACACAAACTGTTGACTATTGAATCTCCATCCACATTAGAGGCCATCCACATGCTTAAATTGCCCTGTTGTTGACAAGCTATATTTATACAGCACACTCAGATTTATTTGGTCACTTGCAAACCTTTTAATTTTCCCTCTAGTTCTGTCTCTTAATATATGCTGATTTTCCAAGGGCTGTAATTCATCATCTGTGGTGTGCTTCTTAAGGCTTTGATTTGCTGCGGCTCTTGTGTCCATCTTTCTGTCTGCACGTTCAGCACAGAGAAGGTAGAACCCCAAAAGCTGTTCAAACAGCGACCTATTCCCAATGTGCTGGGTTACACAATAGCCATTTACTCCATTGTACAAATATAAATCCCCTCGGTCAACAAAAGATTATGAAGGCTTCTAACAGAGTTTATGCAAGTCATTTAAAAGTCAGACGCAGTTAAAGTCAGATTTTTAAACTTTTTCAAGAAAGTATTTGTATATGCATATTACGTATTTGGAGCATTTTAGTTCACAACAACTTCAGTTTGTTCTGGAATTATGTTTGACAGTGACACAATTACCTAAGCTGTTTACCAAAATGTAAACAAGTTCCTTTTCAAATATGATTATGAGATTAAAGTTCAGATCTTCCCTTTGGATTTGAAACAGTTTGCATTCACATAGGAGTAAGGCCAGTTTATAAAGTCTATTCTTTGGACAGATGCAACTATGCTAGAATATTAGATTAATGAGCACACAACAGACGCATGGCAGTGATGACAGAGAGCAAAAGGCTAACTCTGAAGAGCGGCGTGCATCTGTAAAGTGCGTGCTTCTGGCTCATGTTGAAGTATACCAACCCAGACGGGGATATTAGGGGAAGTGGGGAAGATTAGATTAAACTTCAGATTTGATTTTTACCACTGTAGGGAACTCAGAGAGAAGTCAAAGAAGTAGCCCCTTTGTTTCTATCTGTAAGCAACAACCAGTTGGCTCTCTTGCTGTGTTGGTTTGATTAACTCGGGCCTGCATGTGAATTTGCCAACATGCAGCTTCAGATCTGTGAAACAATAATGATGATTCCTCCATCTGTTCTAGGCAGGCTTTGACTCTGAGATGATAAACACTGTAATTGAAATCCATATTGAAACCAATAAATTGATATATTTTACATTACACCATACACAGATGAAGCCTTAGTAGATCACCTCCATTAGATTCAGACTTGTATGGAAATAAGTCCAGTAGCAGTGATGCCCTCATCACCTCACACATGACAGATTTGCTGTGCATGTGCAGGACTTAAATGGAGGTTTGTCGTCAGCCATGGTGCTCATCCCTTAGCTGTTGGTGGAGCCAAAGAACAAAAGGTAGCCAAATTCTTCAGTGAGGATTTAACTTGTCACCCTGGCTTAACGTCTCGAAACAAGCAACACTTTAACAGCTCTATGTCTGGTTGTTTGGTGGGATGGAACTAAAGGTCAACAGATCACTGTAGTTTACGAGAGTAAAGGTCTTTTTATCCAAAGCTTTTATCATGTCTGTTTTTAATCTGTGTTGTCTTTCATTTTCCATTTTTTTGTACAGCATTTGCCTCTGCTGCTGTGGTATCTACGTCTTTCACAGGCACAATTTTTATATTACGGCGTAGCAGTTGTAAGTTGTCTTTGTGATGTGGTCAAGAGCAGTTTTGTTTATTCAGTCACTGGCAGCAGGAAAAGACCCCGCAGGAGGCCGCTTGTCACTCCTTGTTTTCTATGTCTGTTTGGTTTAGAAGAGCCCAGGCTGATAGTTCTGTGAGCAGGCAGCGGTGCTCAGCCTCAGAGCAGAGAGGGTGTGTGCAGGGGACAGTCAACATCTTGGAGATCACTGCTCTAACAACAGCATTGTTACTGCTGATTTTTGCAGCATTGGCTTGTTTATTTGAAAGCACACACCAATACGATGTTTGACAGGGTGCTTCACAGTGCAGATGAACAATAAACAAAACGTACGTGTGAAAGCCATCCAGACCTTTCTGAAGTTAAAGAGGTGACCCTGATGGGTTGAGATCAGCTGAACTGACTGACTCAACCATTAAAGAAAACAAAACTAAAGGATGAAATGTTTCACAAACAGAAACCAGCTGCCAAAAAGAAAGAAGCCCATTCTTTGTTAATATTGTCCATAAGTTTCAGACTAATGGCATTCATTTACGAGAAAGATTCTCATTATTCTCACATTAAAGGGAGCATTTTATTTACCAATGCATTTCAACGTTCAGTCACATCTTAGACCCTTCAAAAGCCCTTTTAAAGGGAATGTTGTGTCTCTTAATGATTGTCATTTTTCAGATGTTCTTAAATTCAAACTGGCTTTTTATACCATGTTCATAATTCATACAGTTGTAACTCCAATTTGTTTGCATAAACACTGAGTCTGAAATGGGTCCTGAAACAAATAGTTTTAAATTTAAGGCAGGTTCACTCAGAGCAACGCATTCAACTTAAACAGAACTGATACATCTTTTCCAAATTGTGAGAGAGTTTTTTTAATACATTTTTGCACACAGCTGAGCTGCACATGCATTCTAAGACTCTGTGTACATACTTAACAAACGACTTATTCATCGTGCGCTGAGCAATATTATTCTATCTGTGTTATTCGATCAACTGGTTTAATATTATGCTCATCCAGTGTTAATCTCTAAATCTAAACTTCACTGCTAATAAGTGAGACAAAACAAAAAGCTTTTTACTGTGATGTCATTGCATTTGAACCGACTACTTCATGTCAGGAAAATATCAAAGCGAGCCCCGCTAAGAACATTTGCCGTTGCGCAGGCTGTTACATCAGCGTGTAGCCTGCCAGGCTTGGCGTGACAGCATGCTGGGGTGGATTTCTAAAACGGCACGCCATGTGGAGGGTCTTCTGAATACATCTGTTCACTTTCATACTTAACACTTTCTCTGTTCATTTCTGTGGTGATCCTACAGCCCAGCACGTTACCCCAGGGTACCATCAATATGAACCAGTGCTCTGATGTCATCGATGGCGAGTCCAGGACAGGTCAGAAGAACTCGCTGTGCATAGTGACCCCTGAGAAAGAGCACTTCATCCGGGCTGAGTGTAAAGAAATCATTAATGGGTAAGATGTGATGATCTACCAATGTTATACCGGCTATACGGCTATATATATATATATATATATATAAACGATGCTCCAGTATGTGAGACATGAGTAGAGGAAAATTTACACAGATGAAGGGAAATAGTTGAGGCAACTGCTTTTGCAGCCAAAACTACTCTGCCCCCTGCTGTCTGCTTGAGTCTGTGCTTTCCTGAGTGTTGTAATTCATACTGCAGTGACGGTGCACATTCTTGAACTGTTTCCTCTCCCAGCTTCTCTAGGCCCCTTTCTCACTCTGTGCACAAACCCTCAGATTCCAGCACATGGATCACAGTCCACAAAGTTCATTCTCCATTATTCAGTTGTCTCTTGCGCCACTTTTCTGCACAGCCTCTCTCTCCCTGGCTGTAGCACACATATCCTGGCTATTCTTAGGGAATTGTGACTCACAACACCCACTCGTCAGTATGGTACCTGCTTCATCAGCGTTCACCTCCCACTCTCCTATCATCTGGCTCCCATCTGTTGCTTCTAGGCTGTCACACAACTACAGTTCCATTTGCTAGGCCGTCATTGACTGACACAGAAAAAAACTGTTTCTGTTCTGTGTTTTTTTTTTTTGTCTTGTGACACATAATAATAGGATGACAGTCACGCTGTGTGGGCGCCCATTTAGTTGAAACTGCGTCACATATGCATCTATTACTGCTTTATAACTCAAAGTAGACAAATGAGCTAAAATATCAATGTGGAACATGAGCTTCATATAATGACTATTTAAACAGATTATGATGCATACACCTGGGGGTGAGATTAAGGCATTGCAATTCACTTATACAAATTGTTAGATTCTCACTCCAGGCTGTGAAGAAGCCAGAAGTAATGTTAGACTCTAACCTCAATGCCAGGTCCGGTTTTTTGTTTTTTTTTAAGCTCAACAAAGAATACCAAAAGTAATGCTTGCCTCTTTCAATTCTCACCTTCACTACTGTTATACCCAGAATACCCAGGAATCAGTAAAGATTACCACAATCTCCAGATGATTATATGTAGCTATGTTTAGCTCCACTCCTTACCAAGACAAGAGGGCATGCACATTTGTTGGCTCTCCCCCATGCACCCTTGTAAAAAGGGAATGATTTTAATGTTTTCTGCCCAATTAAAAAAGCGTAACTCCAGTATCCACCTCACACATATTCCTCTGTTAAATCCACAAACATTACCCTGCTAACTTTTCCCATATTTAAATTTGTGAGAAAAGGAGATGAGGTCTTTTTAAGTTCACAGTCTTATGGAACTCTGACCACTGAAGGCCCACATTGACTGTATATTGAATTCAGTTCAACAATGGTGATCTCGAGCAAGTTGTTGCTTGGCAACAGTTTAGCTCCAAGTAAACTAAATGGACAGAACTCCAGAGCCAACAGCCTATTCTCCAGACAACAAACACTCTTCTTCGGCATTTCCAGCTTCAGTCTGAAATTAGGTGATTGAACCTGCTGCCCTCTTATCAGGGTTCCCATCTTATCTGTTTTATCAGGCAAAATATCTCACACTTCCCGTGATGAAGAAATTATCCACATTTCCACCTCCTTTTTTGTGATTTTGTGCCTACTTTGCACCCTCATCTCTTCATCTAATCGAGATTCAAGCAATTATGTTGGAATTTATCTGAATGTTTAAGCATGAGCTTATGTTATTTGATTCTTCAAAATGTTTTGAACGTTGATTTGTGTTTTTTTTTTTTTTTTTGGTGCAGTTAAATACTTTTTGCTAAAATGAGCAAAGCTCCTTTGTTTCTTATTCATTTATTTCAGTTGATCAGCTCTTTTTATCTCTTACCCCTTAGTTATTATTTTGTATTATTAGTTTTTGGCAACTTGCGACGCACGATGGCTTAACAGTGTGGCCAATCTGGCTATTTTCAGATGGCAGGAGGCTCTGACTGTTTACCCGAGGACCAATAAACAGAACCAGAAGAAGAAACGCAAGGTTGATCCTCCTACTCACCAGGTAATACATAGATTTTCTGTAAGACATTAACGTTCTATCTTCTCACTCTGAATAAAACTGAACCAAATGGATAGGGGATGCTTTTGAAACTTTTTTTTGTATGATTATCCTTGTTCTCCAAGGATTTCCAAATATCCTAAGCTAATTTGGGACCTAGTAAGACAGTAACACTATAGATATGTAAATTTAGTTGTTTTGTTTTTTTAAGCAGTTCATGCATGGCTACTCATCGAGAGTGGGAAAAGTTAGGTTAAGGATTACCTCTGCTGTGGGAATATGCAATTTTTCTTAACCTTTGCCGGCCTTTTATTTATTTATTTATTTTTTTTCTTTAGCAAAGTAGGCGAAACAAATCTACTAACAGAGGCCACTTGGTTTTAACTTATTTGGAGCAGTCATTTGGAATACAACTGCAGTAGACTCGATGACTTGATTTACTGTTATGTTTGCTTGGTTTTGCAGATGAGGAACATGCCTTGTATCTCTTACGCCAAAAACAATGCTAAACTATCAAAATATTCTCAACTAAAACATCAGGCTTAATAATAATGCTAGCTTTTTTGCTTTGACTGCTTTGAATGCGGCAGTGATTCTCTCCAATGCAAATTTGCTGGTTAAGTTTTATGATCATTTGTAGTTGTGGCTGTCTCACCTGACAGACTTTTACTGCCTGTTCATTTATTAAGCTTCTGGCTGTGGCTATAATCACAGTTCCTTTTGTATTTGTGCGTGTGTGTAGCTCTGGTGAAGTGTTGCTTTCAAGACTTCATGTTAAGAGCTTAAACTCTCAAAATTTCCATGTAAGATCTCACAAAGTTTGCACTTTTTAACTGTGCTGAGCTCTTGAACTCTTAATTAAAAACACATTGAAGTTTGGCTGGTAAAATATCAGCAGCGCTGCTTATAAGCTGACCACGCACATTCACTGCTTTGGAGGGTGGACCAGTGCGAAAAAGGGGAGCGCAATAAAGTTTATGCATGAAAATAACAATATTAGAGCAGTGGATCAGATGATTTTTAGGATATCTATGCAGGTGTTGGCAATTTCAAAGCAAAACACAGTCACATTCAACAGTCAGAAAGAAGGGTGAGTTGAGACTAAGCCATTCTTGTAGAATCAGTCGGACACAGTGCCCAGAAAATGGGATACAGAGGTTATGTCAGTGCAGGCTCATATGTGCTAGAGCCTGTCTTCTGGTTTACTGGGACAATACAAATGGTTATGTAAGTCCATTACTGTGATGATGGTTTCAGAGTTAAATATAGATCTAAGATGTATCTATATAAAGCAGGCCACCCACTGAGGGTAGGAGTTTTTCTTCAGGCCAATTTTCTGAGAAGAGTTGAGCACATTCTCTGACATTCTTTGTCTGGTTTGTCTAATGACGGCACCATGAAAAAGGCTGTGACCTTATTGGGCTTACATAAACAGACTCATTTGTTGAGGAAACAATGGTGACACAGGGCTGACACTGACTGTGATCCACATGACCCTCATGTGGAATCCTTAACATGTTTTTAGGATTTCTTTTTTTATCGTTTCATTCATTATTTTTAGGTGAAACATTAATTTTTACAGTTGAGATCTAATTTATCACTTTTATTGGATTGTCACTTTATCTGTTTGCCCTGTTCATCTCTATTACAAAATATCTTCCACTAATTCAACATGCATTAAGCACAGACTTTATAGGCTGGCGAGACTTTCATAGTGTTATACATCTGTGCTGTTCCTAATAAGTTAGAAGTTCACATGTCACAGGCGCTTTTTGAATAAAAGAAATGAATTGGTTCACCAAAGCAAGTGACGGAACATTCAACCCAGTCTTGACCATGAAAAGCACTTAGTCCATGCTGATTCATTAGAGATGCATTTATCAATGAAATTCCAAGTCTAACTTGAAGCTTAATTTTGTTCAAATTTTTTGCTTTTGTATCTGCTTTTTGGAAAATGAATTATAAAGTTGGATATGTTGGAGTGAGAAATGGACACTTCTCAAAGTAACTTTTGAGTGGTCATGGGTAAGCTCTATAATTAGGGTCAACGATCTAAGAGGGCGATCATGCTTTCATTACTTTTCTGCTGCCGTTCTATCAGTGTCTCATAGGTTTCTCAGTTGTTTGGTGTTTAGCAATGTGACAGTTTTCCCCTGGTGGATATGCACCACTGTGTTGTAGTTTCCATTTTCCACACCTCACAGTTCCAGCACCATGTTTCCTTTTGAGATATAGCTCCTCCCTCTTCTGCATACCCTTGCTGGAGCCATAGGCTTGTTGTCAAATACTCGAGCACAATAACATGTTTGCTTTCTGGGTTGTGCGCCTGTCATTTAAGTATTTTTTAGTAAATATTTTAACGTCTTGTAATTGTTTTATAACTCATAGTTCTATAAGGTGAAACATAAAGGTGACGTTTTTCATACAGAAATAAATAGTCATCAGTAGTTAACGAGCACTAACGTCAAAGACTTTTTTTGATTGGCAGGATGGAGTAACTCCAAACCAGTGTTTTTCCACTGAAGACATGAATGGACATCCAGTGAGTTCATCGTGGCCAAAGTTTATTTTCTGCTTCAGCTTTAAAAACATTTAAAGGCTCAGTCCTTGCGAATAATAATGTACTGTGATCGGTCCAGGAGAAGGGTGAAAAAAAAAAGCACATGATTTTTCTTCCTGCTTTCATACTGAAGGAGTGATTCATAGAAGAACAGCATATTTCTGGTGATTTTGGAGTTGATTGGGTCGAAAGTTGATGGAAACAGAATGGCTTTGTTATGGAAATGTTTCAGATCTTTCTTTTTCAGATCAGTTTTGCATGTTTTGATTGAATTGCTGAGGTCATTTCCGAAATAGGTTGTTGACAACACAGCTTTGAATGACTTTGCTTTTATTTTCAATCATATACTTTTTTTTAAATTCTACCCGTGAATGTGTTTTTATCACTTCTGTTCTTTGTATTCCAGTGTTACAGATCTTGCTTTAGGTTCTATCTTAGCCATACTGTTCTTCTCTTCTCCCTCTTCACGTCGTCCTTCTGTCCTTGTAATTCAACTAATGACTTTGCAGGTTATGCTTGTTCAATCTGATATTTAATGAAAGAAAAAACTAATAATGATTACGATGTAGAAAAAATGTATATATTTAAAAATGTTAATATTGAATACTTAGGTCTTCATATTTTCATTGTAGTATTTATGTTTTCTTTCATCTCTTCCCTTGTATTCCTTTTTGTAGTTTTTCCGTAACCTTACTTCCCGTTGTGTACCTCCCTCTACACACCCACTCTTCCCAACTCAATCCATTTCCCAGGAGCCGGGGCCTGCCAAGGTAACGGTGACCAGCAGCAGTGGAAGCAGCATCCCATGCCTACCCAGCAGCATAGCTGGCGCTGAGCGGGTCCCGATGAGCCGTGCCACCCTTTGGCAGGAGGAAAGCCGCTGGAGCAGGGCCACCATCCCCTGCAGCCGCAGTGCCTCCTGCATCAGCCAGCTGAGCCACAGCCAACCAGACTCTAGTATCACTACTCAAGATGGTGAGGAATCAGGACGGCATCACTTTTAGAGAAGGGAATTTAGGGAAATGGGTATCAGGCTTGTTTATGTTTATGAGCTTTCTCAGGCTCTGAGCCATGATTGACAGTTTTTATGACAGCATACCTTTCAGTATTCCTGGGTACCACAGTACACAGCAGATGTGTGATTTTATGCTTCTTATATGGAGGATATTTGGCATCACTGGAGTTGTATCTGTGTTTCAGATCGTGGCACATTAAGCACTGGGCGAAAGGTACGAGTAGAGAGTGGTTACTTTTCCCTGGAGAAGACAAAGTCAGAACCTTCTCCACAGTCTGCCCACCACACCCAGCCACCCCAGCATCTACCCTTGTCCTCTTCAGCATCCTCCTCTTCACTAGGAGCCCCCAGTTCCAGGTACAACTCCGAATCAGAAGCCCAGATTTCCCCTCATCAACCCTCCCAAGACCCTCTTCCCTCTCCAGGTGCACTTATTTCCCCAAGCTACTCCACCATTAGCTCCTCCCAGAGCTCACTGGACTCTGAACCCAGTGGGGCTGCATCCACCTGGGAGGGGCGCAGCGGTGGTGGAGGTAGCTCTAGTAGTGTCAGTGGTGGAGGGGGTAGAGTTGGTCGTTCTGGCAGGGAATATGCAGCTCTGTCTGATGTGCCCCGAGCTCGCAGACTGAGCTACAAAGAGGCCTTCCGCTCAGAGAAAAAGCGCCAGGAGCTGAGGGCACGAACACGAAGCCCTGGGAGGGAGGAGGTGGCTCGGCTGTTTGGAGAAGAGCGCAGGTGAGGATAGGTGTCATGCTCAGCTTCTTTCTTATGCTTTTTTGAAGAACCAACACACATCACAGCAGAAACATTGCACATAGAAAATCTGGTAATGATGGCAACATGTTTATCATTAATCAGCCACTGGTTGTCAGCCCTCTGCATTGACTTGAAACCCTCAGACAGCATGCTTTGCGATTATTTGAAGCTCCTTCATTGCCTCAAATATTTGGTTTTTAGCACCACCCTGTGGCTGCCGTTTTTGAGGCACTGATGGCTCTTAAGAATCTTTTGCTGCTGCTGCTTACCCTAGCTTACCAGTGATTTGACAATAAATTAAGGGAGGTGGGGTTGAATGCACTTTTTTGCTTTATTTTCTACAAGTCTCTGCCTTTTGCTCTTGCTACCTTGCTAGTCTATTTTGTTGTTTCAATCTTTTCCAGGGGCTTCTGAACAGAACTTCTCAGAGCTAATGCTCAACCAACCCCTCCACCCCTGTCCCAATGCTGTTCCCTGCTGGTCACCGCTGATTCCTGCTTTCTCTCATTCCATCTCTGCACCACCTGGGAGCACACACATTCACTGTTTCATACAAAACATTCTGAATTTCCTCTTGTTTTCTGCAAATACTAAAGCATCTGTGCCTATAGTTTCTCTAAATTTAGAGTCATTTCTTAAGTACATACTTCCACCAGTGCAGTGCCTTAAGGTAACGCCAACTGTGATGCCATTGCTGCTACCTCTGCAGTGCATTTAAAACATCATTCTAGTCATTTTCCTTTTTCTCTAAAGGTAATCTCCTGTAATATTACTACATTCTTTATTCTTCATTGTACGTCTAAATGATCCTCTATTGGGAAATAATCTTTCTCTTTGTAACATGCTCTTCAACATGAGGACTTGATGATATCTTAAAGGAAAACTTTAGACAACTCTTGTGTCATCTAAAGCTTTCCCCCTGCTTACTGCAAGCTAAAATGTATTGTGTCCCTTAGAGAATATACTTTTGTCCCCAATTTAGTTTTCATGTCATGCTTTGATCTTGTTTTTTGCTGACCAATTTTGCCACAAGAATGATGTGCTGCATAACTATTTTTATGCTATTATTTTTCTAAGAATGCCTTGTTTAGTTGGTCATGTTTGTGTTATGCTCATTGTTTAGTCGGATATTCAGTTTATATTAAGAACTTTTGTCCTTTATGTGTCTCACAGGCGTTCTCAGATCATTGGCCGGTTTGAGGAGAGTCAACATATTGAGCGTATGGACACAAACTCCAATGACTCCTCAGCTAACAGCACATCAATCCAGAGACAAGGCCGCAGTGAGAGACGCTACCTAGATAACAAACATGTAGGCTGTTCTCTTTAATGAATTTGAATCAGTAAAATGAATTCAATTTGTAAATAATTTTAAACTAATTCCAGTTTTGTAATTACAGGAGATGTCCCTTGACACAGGAAGGGACTGTTACGCCCCTGATGTGTCCAGCTCCACTTTTGTTAACTTGAGAAGAGCTAAGTCATTGGACCGAAGAGTCACAGAGTCATCAATGACTGTGAGTGCAGGAAAAAATGAGGCTGCAGAGACTAAACCTCCACTTCTGTCCGGAGTTGATTTTTATATATGATTTCTTTTAACAGATAATTCTGGTGTACTTGGGTTTGAGGTTCCCCCTTCGTTCCCACTAAATGTAGTACGAGTTACTATCAAAATTAAGCAGTTTTTCATATGAAATCACAGATGTGTGTTTGAGATCCAAAGCTCTTCATTTAGGCTGAAAATGAATGTGTTTAGACTAAAGCTCAAGGGGAGGAATCTTTCTGTCCTTACTTTCTCATTTTTAGTTATGAATCAGGAAAAACATAGTACTGTTTTTCCTGATTTTTCCTGATTTATGTACTGCAAACTGCTAGTACTCTGAGAAATTCTACGGAAGTGATTGGCCACACCCTGTTTAATGTTTGTGTAAAGCGATCCGGTCAGGAAAATGGCAGTATTTAGGCAGTCTTCAGGAGTAAAATGTATGCAGCCTCAAAAATGACTAAGGTTGCCGTGGTGTCTTTTTGAGGTCTGACTCCTGTGAGTCTGAACTGTGGTCTGCTCATGCAGCGCTGCAGGGTAATCCAGTCAGCGTGTGGCTGCTCTCTGTCTGAGCTGCAGCTGCCAAACCCCAACCCTCTCCAGAGGACACATATACACACACCACTGCCGCCACTGCTACTGATGATTATAAATAGCCAGCACAGAAGCTGCCTCAGTTGTGTGCATGTCCCTGAGAGAGACGGAAAGAAACGGTTTGTCAACATATGAATTGAAGGCAGTTAGCCATCAGAATGACTCTCTGCCAGACAGTGACTCCATACCGGATGAAGCTCAGCAAAAACAAGGTATTGTTGAGTGAGCAGAGGCCAAGTTTTAGATGATTGGTAAACTTTAGTGTCTATAAACAGACTTGAGCTTGGTTTCGATGGGCAGCAGTTTGTGTTTCACAGGGAAAGTCCGGCTCCCGCCAGTCAGTCTCTGTCTTGAGCATTTAAACTTATTTACCTTAGGGGATCACCTAAATGTATATAAATGTGTATACCTCATTGAGTACCTTACTTAGTTTGATTTTGTTGTATCATTCTGATTTGGGATAAATGGTGACTAACCTTAGCCCCAATAGACAATCAAATGAGCACGTAAAGATTCAACAAAGCTGCCTTTGTCCTTTCTGCTCTTCCATTAGCTTAATGCGTTAAAGTAGTTTAAATAAATAATTGCTTTGTTTCGCTTTGTGTCTCAATTCCAGCCTGATCTACTTAACTTCAAAAAAGGATGGATGACAAAGCTTTATGAAGATGGAATGGTAATGTGTTTTCAATCACAGGACTTATTAATTACCTGTCGACCTAAAAAAATACTAAAAAAAATATGTTGATGAAATCTAATTAATCTTGTCTTTTTCTCATCTTCCTTCAGTGGAAGAAGCACTGGTTCGTCCTGACAGACCAGAGTTTGAGGTACTATAAGGATTCGATAGCCGAAGAGGTAAGACATTGGGTTTAAATCGGCAGGTGGTCAGGATGCATTTAGTGTTTGTTATCCTGTCTTTTTTCACCGTGTTTATTTCATCCTCAGGCCTCTGAAATGGATGGTGAGATTGACCTGTCCACGTGTTACGATGTCAAAGAGTTTCCAGTCCAGAGGAATTATGGCTTTCAAATCCTTGTAAGTGTTTATTCTCCATGTCATCTGTTGAGCTGTGTCGTTTATCACCTGTAAAGATGAAACTCATTGTCAACACATTTCACCTCTGTTGTCTCCTGCCAGTCTATAAATGGCCTGCGACACCATGTGCTCCAGGTATCAGGTTTTGCCGTTTCTCACAGTGAAAAGCTTCTTTGTCTGACATGAAGGATGTCACTTGACTTGTCATCTCTGGGTGAGAGGCTGACATCATAGAGGTCTAAATCTGAAAGAGTGGTTGCTGTCCCTTTTTGTCTCCTCCATATGGCCTTCATGCAGCACAATATGTTTGTGTAACCTCCTACATTCATGAGTCCCGTCCTTGACATAAACATAGAGCTTCACATAAATCAGTATTGTACAGATATTCTTTTAATACTTTTGCTCTTTAACATTTTTAGCACATGGAAAACTTCACAGTCATTTGCAGTGCAGCTATTTTTTTCTACCAGTGGGAATGCATTTTCTGTGATGCATAGCTTTGCCATTGTAATCTTGGCAAATAATGTTCACAAGGCCATTTAAGTTTTTAACATGTGCCTGCAGTCACTTCCACAGCTAGCTCCTTCTGGAGGATGTCATAAATGTAGAAGTCAAGAGGATCGTTGTCTCTTTGGCTGAGAACAACATGGATTTGGTGTCAAAATGAATAACTCATATTTATATCTACTCTCCATGGTCGTAAAGGAAGAGACTGTCGTCATTCATTTAGCTTCTCTGTACAGCTTTTAAGTCTCACTCAACTGGGTAAAACATGCACTCTTTAAACAGATTATCTTGTTCCAAGAGGTTTTTGTTCAAATCTGTGTTTTCATAGGTGTTTGTCTGCCACTAGATGTCTCTGTGCCCACAGGAGTTAGGTTAGATTTATTCAATTGTAACACAGTAGATTACAACTTTGAAAGAAAAAAAGACAGGCATATAGTTCTGAATAAAAAAGAGATATCTCACAGTTTAGAGTATTACACACTAGATCTGTTAAAAAAATATGTTTTGTTTTATTTTTCCCAGGGGTTACTAATGTTAGAGAAAAAATAAGCTAAAAGTCCACAGACTTATCGGCTTCAGTTGGTTGGTGGTTGGATGCTTTACAACCTTTCAAACATGCTCTGTGTTGCATAAAGACTTGAGCTCTGTAATAGTTTTAAACAAACAGACATATAAGCCAAAGAGTTTTATTTTCTGTCTTTAAAAATGGAAATAATGAGGAAATGCATTAAAATGATGTAGCTCTTTGCAGGTAATTGTATCTACTTAATGGTTACGGTTATGAAAAGGAAGGCAGCTGCTAAGTTTCTCCTCTTGGCTCCTTTTTCTTTTTTACATGTTCAAAGACTTATTTAAATCAACCTGCTGGTCATTTGAAATTTAAATGCCTGTCTGTTTGTTTTCAGTGTAAAGAGGGAGCGTGCACCCTGTCAGCTATGACCTCTGGAATCCGTCGCAATTGGATTCAGGCCATTATGAAGAATGTGCGACCTACTATTGCCCCCGACGTCACCCGGTAATACCCAGCCAGGATTAACACGATCCACTGGCAGATATAACGGATACTTTTCTCACTTAATACATCAAAATTCCTCTCTCCTCCTCACCCTCTCTTTCCTTCTCTCTCTTCCCCTTCAACTGGTATTTTCAACCTGCTTCCAGGAAAAACATCTCTCTGAAACTATCCGTTCTGAAGCCCAGGTTGGAGTGCTTGTGTGTTGCATTTCTCCCCCTCCTAAAACAGTGATGTAATTGCTCAGCAATGTCAGCCCCAGCGTGTCTGTCGTTCCACCATGAGTCACGTGATCAAGTAATGTCTCCCCATCACTTATGCCACTGTAGAGCCACATGTCAACATGCTAGAATAATCTGCCCAACACCTCAGACTGATGCTAACTGTCATTGTAATGTGACTGTCCACGCAGTAGGCATTGGAAACTATTACAAAACAACTTCTTAAGCGGAAAAAGGTTGAGTAAACAGAGAAAGTTGGCATAGAAAAAACTTCTGATGCTCAACGCTCCACATATTTTCTCTATTTTTAAAGACAAAGCTGAGGATTGCTTTCCGGACAGCACATTACATATGATACTCTGTACATACCACATTTACTGAGTCACACACCTTTCTGCCATTTGTATCCAAGGCAGTTCTGTCCAAGTTATTTCTGTGTGGACACCTGACATATGGCACTTTTTCTCTCTAAAGGACTGACCCTTCTTTTTCCTATAACTCCCTCATGCTTTCTGACACCTTGACAAAACGTAGAAAATGTCTATTCTGTCAGGTTTGGTTGCAGTTTAACTCTATAAGTGCTGCTATAAGCAGATTACTGCAAACACACTTGTCACATTCAGCTTCTACATTATGTACAGCAAAGTATATTAACATTGTAACAGTTGGCATCTGCAGTCGGGCTTATGTTGGATCTTGAAAGCTGCTTTTCGCCCCCTTGTCTGCCTTATAAATGTTTTGGTATTAATGCTTTGACTTGGATCTCATCCTTTAATGTTTCTAACTGTTTGTCTTCGAATCGGGGTATCTGCAGGTCATGAAGACTTATGAAATGTCTATTGAGTTCTTTCAGGTCTTACAGATTGATCTTTATGATATGACACTAATAATGTTTAGTAACAGCTTTAGTTTCTGTCGGTAGCTGCTGCTCATTTTAAAGTGTTTTTCAGATTGGAGTTTGCACGTTCTCCCTGTGCATGTGTTCTCTCCGGCTACTCCCACTTTCTCCCACTGTCCAAAAACATGCGTGTTAGGTTAATTGTTGTTTGGAAATTGATGGTAGAAGTAGTGTGTGTGTGCATGTTTTTTTGTCTGTGTTAGCCCTGCGATTGGTTTGAAACTCGCCCGATGAAAGCAAAGATGGACCCATGCAACCTTGATTTAGTTTTTAGAAGAAAATTTTAGAAAATGGATGGAATGATTGTTTATGGATGGATGTTTATTGAGGATCCTGGAGCATTTTTTGACCAATTTTCACCATCTCAAAAGAGGCAATATGGCTATAAAAAGCGCCTTTTTAACATGGAACCTGCAGCATTATAGGTCTCATTCATCTGTTACTGCACTGTCATGCGGTCACTCACTTGTCACTTACACTTAAATGCTTCTCACCATCCGATGATCGTCATCAGTTAAGATGAGGAGAGATGATTTAAAAATGTTGTATTTTTTTTTAGATTATTTCAATAGATTGTGATTAAAAGCTTGATACATTGGCTTTGTGTCGAAAGTGTCAGTTAATGAACATCTTACATAAACTGATAGTTGGACAAAAAAAGGCACTTATTACTTTTGTGAGGAGAAAATCTTTTTTTTTTGCTGGTATGATTGGAGAAATGGAAAAGGACATTTAAACCTAAATCAAATTTAAAAGCTTCTAAAAAATCATGAATTACATTTATATTCTGCAGAAGCCTCATAAATGTGCTGATGCTTCAGACTGCACATCAGAAATGTCGTTGTACTGTTCCGTCCTGCTAAACTTTGTGTGGTAGTATCAGTGCTTGTGCTTAGAAAAGTTTAACATTTCTTAAAGTCTCTTATGACTGGCTAACTATTTACCTCTGTAAATTGTGTTGTGATTTTATGATTCAGATCCCTCCCTGATGAGAACGTAAAAGGACAGGTGATGTTGGAGCCATGTCTGAAAGCCAGCCCTGATACAAGCCCGAGTCTGGAGGCCTCCAGGAATGAGGGTAACAGGCATTCACCAGGCAGCAATACCTCGGTCCCTTCATCTGAGCCGCGTAAGAGCAGAGTCCGAGAGCGCAGACGAGAGGGTCGCTCAAAAACCTTTGACTGGTCTGAGTTCAAAATGGAGCAGGCAGAAAAGCCTGTGAAAGAACGAGCAGAGACAGTGGACCTCAGCTCATCATGCTCTACAACCTCCTCATACTGCTCCCCGTCATCTTCTCCCTCTTCTTTGGCATCTTCTCCTGTCTCTTCCTCCTCCCTTCAAACCTCCTCTGTGTCCGGGGCCCACCTACCTTCTATGACATTGGAAACGGGCAGGGAGACTGTGAGAGGAGGCATCTCTCCCCAGGGTCATGTGCCAAATACTGTAACTGTTATATCAACCCTTAGCACCGCAACACCGGTACGACCATCAGCACCTGAATGCCAAGAGCAAGGAACGATGGAGGTAGATCACCCTAATACTGTTTGTCAAGGCCAGGAAGACAAGACAGACAGCAAAACCTCAGAGGTCCAAGAGGAGATTGAACAGCGATGGCACCAGGTGGAGACGACACCATTAAGAGAAGAGAAGCAAGTCCCCATCACCAGAACGGTGGGAAACTCTGACCGACTGCCTTCACATGAGTTTGCTGAGCTGCTGGACAAAGAGGTGAGTTCATACAGCTGGTCTCTGGGCATTTGAAGAGTTTTGCGTCTTTTTGATTTGCAGGTTGTGGATTTGGTAGACCTTATTGGGTTTTTCCATAACTGGTATTTAAATTATTGACTACTAGTTTTTATCAGTGGTTGGTATGCACTAAAAGGAAGGCAGCTGCGGGGGAAACTTCAAACACTTCTGAAGTTTACAGTTTTGAAACAAAATGTAGAAATGACATGGTCACAAAAACGAGTGCATTCCATTGCTTCAAGTCTTTGAGCCATAGACATCAGAAGTTGCATTTTTGACAAATCTTTTAATCGTTAGAGCTTTTAATGTTTTGAAGTTAAATGCATTCCTTTTTTACATGCAAGTTATATTCTGCCCCATCTGCCATTTAATAAGAGATGATTCACATGTATTCACTATCTTTTTAAATATTTCATATTGAAAATTGTGCACCAATGTGACCAGTTCAAATTGTCCAGTACTGCCAATCTAAACTGTGGGAAATGCCTGGGAATTAGATTAAAGAAATCGTCTTTGTTCTAGCTGGGACAGAAGCAGAAGGAGCTGGACCGTCTGCAGGAGCAGAACAATATTTTAAAAGAACAACTGGAAGATGCGCTCGGGAGAGAACAAAATGCCCGAGAGGGTTATGTCCTGCAGGTACTACACACAATGTTTGTCATGCAGCTTTAAAACCGACACTGTGTGCAAATAGCAGTGCTTCTAAGATTTTGAGGAAAGCAAACTATCCCATAAATGATATTTTTTCTTTAAAAAAAAAACTACTAACTGGTGTGGGTGCTGATTTTCTGAAACTGAAGTGCATGGTTGTGGTGTTCTTAGCATGAGTTTTCACTAACTTGTATCAATGGAGTTTCACATCTCCTGGGAAAATAACTGGTCGGATGTGTTTTAAGGTAAGAGGCTTGATCAAAAAGCTTTGCGCTGTGCTCTTTCTTTGTTTGTGTGTCCCCTCAATGCTTAATTTCTGCATGCTTTGCGTTTCAGAACCGCATCTCTTTATATTTAATTTCCTTTTTGTTGATGCTTTAAGTACATAACCCTTAAAGACAGGTCTTTTTTTTCTTACACTTTTGAAATGACGTGTCTTGGGAGATGTTTTTAAATAATGTTATCAAAAGGGATGGCAAAATTTTTATTTGAACCTTTCCATTTAGAGGCGAAAAAGCACAGTGGAAGCTCAGACAGAAACATTAAGCACAACAGGAAACAAGTTATTTTCCCAGTTGCCCCTGAGGTGTGGATCTCCATAAATGATAGGGACACTAAAGTGATGTCATTAATAAAAGTGTCTCATCAATCTTTTTCAAGAGTGCAACACCGCCTTCCTCCTCACCGAACAAAGTGCCATGGCAACACTTACACAAGCTTAATCAAGATTTACAGGGCGAATTGGAGTCCCAAAAGCGCAAGCAGGACCTTGCCCAGAAGCAAATCCGAACATTAAAGAGAAGTTACACCGAAGCCCAGGACGCTGTAGACCGGCATGAGGCAGAAATTCAGGCTCTGCAGGCTAAACTTGCATCCGCGATGGCTGAGATCTTAGCAAGTGAACAGGCTGTGGCCCGAATGCGAAACGAGCTCAAGCTGGAACAGGAGCGCTCAAAGGAACAAGATGAGGAAAATGGCCGCAGTGAGGCCACCCTACGAGCCCAGCTGAAGGACAGTGAGGACAGACTTCGGGAAGTAGAGGCCAATCTCTTGGAAAGAAACCAGGCCCTCAGGCACCTGGAGCGCCAGCAGGCTCTGCAGCGAGACCACGTGAGGGAGATGCAGAGGTTGCAGGAGAGGCTGCAAGAGGTGACTGCTCGACTAAGTGCAACCGAAGAGGGTCAGGCACTCAAGGAGGAGCGCCTGAGGAAGGAGCAGCACAGCATGCGGGAAAGTCATGAGAGGGAAAAACAGAATTTGTGTAGAAGATTAGCAGAGGCTGAGACTACACGGAAAGAAATAGAGGACAGGCTTTTGGAGGCAGAGCAGCAGGTTGAGGCCCTGTTGAGAGGGCGGCGGGCCTCGGGTGGCAAAGAATACAGAGAGGAAATGTTAAAGTTGCAAGAGGAGCTCGCTCAAAAGACTGACCTGGTTGAGTCACTGAGGGGAAGTGTGAGGAGGCTGGAGGAGGAAAAAGGCCATCTCACATGCCGCTGTCAGGAGCTTCTTAACCAGATCGCAGAAGCAGATCGTGAGGTCAATAAGCTCCAAAATCGTCTGGAGACTGAAGAAGCTGATTACTATACCCTGGAAAACTCATATGAAAGGGCTACCCTAGAATTTCAAAAAATGAGCCAGTTTCTTCGTGAAAAGGAAGAAGAGATCCGGCAGACCAAGGAGATGTATGAGAGGCTAATGGAACGTAAGGAAGAGGACCTAAAAGAAGCCCTCGTCAAAATGGCGGCACTTGGCAATAGCTTAGAGGAAACTGAACAGAAGCTGCAAGCAAAGGAGGAGCTCCTTTGCCAAATGAGTCAAAGCCTCTTAGATAAGGCTGAGCCCTGTGGGGCTGAAAAAGATCTGCAGGCCAAGCTTGTGGTTGCAGAGGGCCGCATTGCGGAGTTAGAGCAACACCTCAATGCTCTGCAACTGGGCTATGCTGATCTACGAATGGAAAGGGCACACATTTTAGAACGGGAAAAGGAGGAAAGACTTAAATCCTCCTCCTTGTTATCAAACACAGATATTCCTATTGATGATGATAACATGACAGAGAGCCCTCATTATGACAAAGAATCTCAAACAAAGAGGCCGAGAATTCGTTTTTCAAGTATTCAGTGCCAAAAATACATCAATCTTGAGGACATGGACACCAGCCAGGTGAGAAGTGAAGAAATAAATAACCAGGAAATAAGTACAGATCTCCAACTAACTGATAAAAATATCTCCTCTGACATCACATTCCCACATACAAATGACCCTGAGAAGTTCATCTCCATTATACATGCATTAGAAACCAAACTGCTTACCACTGAAGATAAGCTTCGAATTTTGACTCAAAATCTGGACACACAAAAACCAAACCAAACAGAAGACGTGCCTAAGACTGATCTAAAAATGTTAATTTCAGAGCAGGAGAAAAGCACTGCTGTAAAGCATTATACCAAGGCCCTGGAGTTTGTTGAAAACAGTCTAGTCAAAGTAAGGACTGTTCTCAGTTCCCCTAGTAGCGCTGATTCACAGCTCCAGTCACTGTCAGAGATAGAGAATGATTTATACAGCGCGTCAATGCACATCCGTCAAGGCCAAAAGACAGAAGAGCAATCACCAGAGCAGCATAAGAACCAGACCCCTGAGACTACGAGTGGTGAAGCGCTGCATCTCTTTGCCAAAAACCTATCTTTTGAGGCAGTGGTTTTGAACAAGATGGCTTTGTTAATACAAACCTCCAAGTCTGACCTTCTGCAGGCACTTGTTGAGATATGGGAAGACATGGAGCATATTAAAAGGAGCGAAAAAGATTGCTTGGCCATAGTGTATGCCGACGCATTAACCAGGAAGCTGATGTTGGAGAGCACTTTCTGGAAGGAGCTGGAGAAAATTGAGGCACATGTCAGTGCATCCAAAGAGAGCAGTGTAGCAGCTGATGTAGATGTGGATGCCAAAGTGGTGTTTAACACCGTCATCAAAGCAGAACTAGCTTACTCTGTACAAAATCTGAAAATTGGCTACGAAAAGAAATTCAAAACCCTGAAAAGGGAGCTAGCTGAAACCCTTGAGAATTTACAGCAAAGGGAAACAGCCCTAAAAGAAATAATTAAAGCTGCTAAGAGGCCAGATTTGAAAAATGTCATAAAAGAAGTAAAACACAACCTTGAGATTGGTGTACAAAAGCTAGCAGATGTTCACCCACCTGAACTCGCTCCCTACATGGAACAGATGGAAATGGAAGAAGCTAGAGATCTTGAGGAAGCTGTAGACAGTCACTTGGCTGGTGTAATGCCCTCTTGTGATGTTGACTCCATTAAGTCGATTGAAAACGCACATGAAAACCTGGCTAATGAGCTTCAAAGACAAGCAGCAATCCTGCATACGTTTGCTCAAGAAATAGAAAGCAGCGGAAGCAATCCTGGGCTCTCTAAAATGATCCACACTGTTTTGGGGCGGCAAATGTCCCAGAATTCGACAAGCACCTCTCTTTGTATGCGGGAGGCCCTCATTCAGGCCCAAGTGGCATATGTGGCCTGCAGGTTACGGGCTGCGCACGAGCAAGACTTAAGCCTGTGCAAGCAAACCAGTCAAAACATGGAGGGTCTGGTGCAGCAGCACGCACTCAACGTCACGGCAATCCAAGAAAAATACGAGGCCTGTTTGCAAGAGGAGCGGCACAAGTTCACGCAAAGAGTGGCCACGCTCCAGGAGGAGAATCAGAAGCTGAAGGGCGAGATCAGCAAACGTGTGAGCCAGCTCTCGCTGCAGCAGGACCACGTGGCCCTCATGGAGGATCGCTTCCAAAAGGAGACCGAAGAGCTGAGGCAGAGGCACCGAAAGGAGCTGAGCCACGCGGAGCAAGGCCGCGCCTCCACGGAGATGGCCCTCATGGAGACGGCAGCCGACAGTCAGCAAAAGCTGGAGCTCCTCCTGTTGGACATGGACAGCATGGAGGAGCGCCATGAGAGCCATGTGAGGAAACTGGAGGAGCAGTTCGAGAAGCGGATCTGTGAGCTGCAGCACATCCACAGAGAGGAGATGGACAAGCTGCACCACCAGTACATGGAAAGTGTTCAACATGCCAAAGAGCACCAACCAGAGGGGAAAAGCCCGGGGGGCACGCGCTCACCTCCCTCTGACGATTCTGCCACGCCAATGGAAGAGGAGGAGCAGGGGAAGGTGTCCGAGGTGGACTCCATGACGGTTTTGAAGGACCGAATCCAGGAGTTGGAGACTCAGATGAATAACATGAGGGATGAGCTGGAGAGCAAGCACCTTGAAGGAGATGTGGCCAGCCTGAGAGAGAAATACCAGAGAGACTTTGAAAGTCTTAAGGTTCTTGCTCTTTCATTTTCCCCTTGTAAATTAAGAGTCAGTTTAAAGGAGAGTAATAGATTATAATTACTTTGGAACAGGGAAATGGTTTGGTTTGCAAGTTCTGTTTTTATTCATTTTAAATCAGAAAAAGCATAAAATGATTTTATTAAAAGCCATCTTAAATCATAGATTTTTTTGTAAAAAATTGTATAAATTTGTAACCAACTGTGGTTTTCAGGTGATAATGCAGTGCAGGCAATGGCATTGTTGTTCACTGGCTTCGGTCCATTCTGAAGCAGTTTTGAATAATGGATTGCAGTTGATTAGAACAGAGATGTATTAAAGGGATGAAATAAAGGCAGATTAAATTGAAGATTGATGTAGGGGACACTGAAATTATTTTTAGAAAAGGAGGATTGCATTGATTAACTTGGGCATTGGGACATTGCTATAAATAATGAAGTACAGAAAAATGACCAGAAATTGTTTCAGTTACTCCAACCATTGGCATCAAAAATCATACCATTTCCCACATCCACTTAGAAATAAAATAGTTTCCCTGTTACTAAGCACAGCTTTGCTGGACAAAGGCTTTAATACTTTAACTTTCTTTCTACTAACTTACAGTAGCTGGGCTTTAGATTAAAACTCGCATGGCTTCTATCACCACTCTTTTGCATGTTACTTAGTGGACTATTGATAGACTTAATTTATAGCCACAAATAGAAAGTACTGTGAGTCTAAAATGCAGAATATGGCTACTAATTGTTGAACCTCTCCTCTTCAAGGCCACCTGTGAGCGTGGCTTTGCTGCAATGGAGGAAACTCACCAGAAAGTGATAGAGGACCTCCAGCGGCAGCATCAGAGGGAGATTTCCAAACTGCTGGAGGAGCGGGAGAGACTGCTGGCTGAGGAGACGGCTGCCACGATTGCTGGTGAGGAAACTGTCCCATTAAACAGGCAAACTGTACCAACTACAACAACGCTCCAGCAGCAATTCAGTATGTGCTATCTTTATATTTTTGTTTCAGCTATTGAGGCGATGAAGAACGCACACAAGGAGGAACTGGAGAAGACGCAGCGCTCCCAAGTGAGCGGACTGAACTCAGACATTGATGAACTCCGCTTGCAGTATGAGTAAGTTCTGAAGAATTGCTCACATGTTGGTTTGGGCTTTTTTTTTATTTTTATCCATGAGGTCATAATTTTCACCTTTTTGGAAAAATCCCTCTTCATACTTGAACGGATCTGCTCACTGTCGTGTTAAGTTAATGCTTCTTTGTGATCAGAAAACGACTAAGGAGAAACCAAGCTGATCCTGTGTTGCTCTGTGTGTTTAGAGAGGAGCTGCAGTCCATCCAGAGAGAACTGGAGGTGCTGTCAGAGCAGTACTCTCAGAAATGTCTGGAGAACGCTCACCTGGCCCAGGCGCTGGAGGCAGAGAGGCAGGCCCTCAGGCAGTGTCAGAGAGAGAACCAGGAGCTAAATGCTCACAACCAGGTCAGAATCTACATACCTGCACATGCCCTGTTTGTCCAAATCTGTTTCTGTCCACAGGCTGAAAGCCTGCCTCTTCCTTCCAACAGGAACTAAACAATAGATTGACTGTAGAGATCACTCGGATGCGCTCCTGCTTCAGCGGGGAAACGACTCTATCACCACTTACCCAGGGCAAAGACGTGTATGAATTGGAGGTATGTGTAATACCCTCAGATGCATAAACCAATGCACTGTTCAATCTAAGCATTTCCCTTTATTTTCCAGGTGCTGCTACGAATAAAAGAGTCGGAGATCCAGTATCTTAAACAGGAGATTCACTCTTTGAAGGATGAGCTGCAGTCTGCTTTAAGGGTAAGCAAAGCAAGACATTATGAAAACCTATTGTGTGCACCTTTATTCTCACTGACTCCCATTTCATCAGGACAAGAAATATGCAACAGATAAATATAAGGACATCTACACAGAGCTGAGCATTGTGAAAGCCAAGGCTGACTGTGACATCAGCAAACTGAAGGAGAAGCTGCACATGGCCACAGAAGCTTTAGGGGAAAGGACAGTTGATGGCACCGTTACATCTGGATATGGTAAATGGATCAAAGTGCTTGTTCATGTATCTGTAATGATTTAGATATGCTATGGGAATACACTATGTTTGTACCTTTAGATTGCAGAGAGGTTCACATACAATATGCATTTTGTTGATCTTAAGAGACGGATGGAGAACTGGAGTCAGTTTAAAACCTTTTAAAAAGCAGAACCAGTGTGACTGTGTATTGTGTTCAAGAGCTGATCACATCAAGGTGTGCTGCTTGTGTATAATGATGATTCTCAACTGTGGTTTTAGATATCATGAAATCAAAAAGTAATCCAGATTTCTTGAAAAAAGAACGATCAACAACACCCAAGCAACCGAGAGGTGGGAGGTCAAAGGTGAGTGCTGGTCTGCCTCTTTCTGAAGTATTATGTCGGTTACCTGTTTTTTGTGGTGGTTGTTTTTTTAAATATCTTTTATAGTTCCGACGTGTTCAATGTAGCCTCTGTAGAAACGTTACCCGCACTGGGTTGGTCTGGATGTGTGTCGTTTTTTTTTTTTTTTTGCCAAAAGTCTATTTTTCAGTAAGTTTGTCATGTGTGTGTTTTGTCCATCAGTCTGTTACTGAACAGGTGTCACGGGATAGCTGACACTCCTAATGTGGGGTCACACCCCCTCCAAACTCCCACCCCAAGATGTGCTGTAGGTATAGCATGATGAGACCCACGCATGTCCCACTCCTCCTCGCATGAGCTCCCTAACTGTGCACCCCACAGCTCACAATGGGTTAACTACAGTCTCCACTCAGGCTGAATATCACAGGTTTACTCTCCTAAAGGGGTGTGCAGTGTGTCATGAAACTAAAGCACGTCTAATTACATTGCTGTCCTAATTCACCTTCAGAAAGTAACATTTAAATGGGGGTTCTTGACTGTTTTTTCCCATTCGTTTGTATCTTTGAGTCTTCTGAGTCCGGGTTTATATTTAAAACGTGCACACCATTGGTTGGCATGATCTTATTCTAGTATTGTTTGGGTTTTCACCTGAACCAGAACAGAGAAAAAGGTCTTGCATTAAACCGTCACAAAGAACTACTGAATGTTTTATCAATATTTGATATTTAACTTTCTATCTTTAACAGAGCCTGAAGGAAGGATTGTCTGTGCAGGAGCGCATGAAGCTTTTTGAGTCAAAAGATTCCAGAAAGATCTGAATGTGCTCCCCTCTCTTGCCCGCCTTCTGCTGTTGGTCAGATTGCCTCTGCCGTGCCTGCATCAGCAGAGGATCTTACTGGAGCTGAAAGAGACCCATCAGGGTCAGTTAGATCTGGACCTTTCCACACCTGATGAGATGCTCTGCGCTTATTTGATTTACTAGATTATACAGTATCTTGTGAGTTTTCTTTTTTTTATTTTATTATTACTTCTTTTGTTTTGTTTGTTGTGTTGTATTTTTAACATAACACAGATAAATGATCTGGCCAAGTTGAAGACTTTTCAAATAAGCTGTGAGAGGGATGAATAACAGCATATATAAATCTTCCAAGATGCCAAAACAGATAATACACAGTATGAATAATATTATATATACCCAATATGAATTAACTATCTGCTGTATTTTATTATTGTTGTTGGTATCTAAATCAAATTATTTTTAATATGTGTGATGCTGCACCAGTTGTGTTGTACATAACTACTGGAAACGTGTAGAGTACAGTTTGCTGTCGATGGTTGGGGCCCCTGCTGTACTATAACTGGGTTGATTGATGGTGGGAAGTGATGTGACGCTTAACTTGCTTATGTATGAGAGTTCTACCGAAGAATGTGTGTGTATGAAGGGGAAAGGGGAGGGAGAGATTGCACTTACCACTTGACTACTTGAGGAAACTTGTTTTTATTTGTCTCAAAATAGCATAGTGACTACAAATGGGTTATTGCAGTGCAACCAAACATCCTGACTTATGTCATTCTAAGTGAACAGCCTTTTCCACTCAATGAGACTATTTTTTCCTTCTCCTTCCTCTTCTATTTTTTTTTTTAGTCCCCCTGACTCTGATTTAAAAAACCTGACTTAATGTTTTCTCGGTTTTGACTTTAGTACGAGAATATTATCTCAGAAAAAATCATATTTTGAACCTTGCATGACTGTACAGCATACGTTGAACTGCAGATGGATCCTGTTGCCTCATTTTCCTGTTTTTTGCTTCAGTAACTCTTGACACTAATAAGCTTTGCTTTGCAAGTCCTACTGTGTAGATTGAAATGTTTTACTGTAAGCAGCAGTCTGGAAGCACTTGGCCCCAGTCCCTGATCTCCCACTTAAAATATAGTTTTGCCTCAACTGAGTGAAGATTATAAACATCCATGAAACCTGTGCAGCTATGGATACACACTGTATAGTATTCAAACCATGCTTTGTACATATGAATATGCCACACGGAGGACTTCTGTGTTTTGTTTTAAACTTGTATCTTGCTCACTAGCTCTATATGATAAATATATATGAATATTTTTTATTTCCATTTGAATGTATAACGTCAAATAAATGAAGTGTTTGGAAACCTGTCTTGTTTTGCTCCATCATGATATTCCAGATCTATTAAATAATATTTTTATGACCAGATGGGCATTGGTTTGAAAAACTAAAAAAGCATCCATCTAGAACAGAGTGCATAGGCTCGGGTCCGGATTTGTCCACATGAGGGGGCCAGAAAGAGACATTTAGAGCTGCCACTAAAGGCTGAAAATGGCTAAAAAGGAACACAGCGACTCACAGCATTTCAAAATAACACCTCTGACTTCATGGCCCCTGGAATGAGACAGAATCTCCAAATTCCTGTTTGGTTTTGGAAAACCAAACAATTTCATTGTTTTAACAAATGTACATTGAGGCGTAGTTGGATTAGGCTATAATTTTTGCATCCAATTCATCAGCAGGCGCAATTAACATCATCATCATCATCATTGTTAATTGTTACTGTTGTTTTTTTTTCATATATCCTCTTTCTTTCATATTTATTTATTTCTTTCCTGAGGATGAAAGCAATCCAACTATTATGGATTTGATGTTATTAGATAAATAGAATTTCTTATCTCAGTTTTGATTGAATTTGCTGTTCTTTATAATATATTTTTATACATATATATATATTTGCAAAAGATTCAGATTTTTTTTGTATTTGATGGTATAGTCATTTTAAAAATAAACACTAGGATTAAGGACTATACCGTTTTTGTGTTAGAACGAGAATTTAATCAGCTCCACCAACACTGTTGTGGTGTTAAGCCGAGTTTGAGCAGAAATTTGGGGGAAATGATTTGACTTGTTTGACCTCTTGGGGCTGAATGTCTTTCAGTGGCTGTTCTGGACCTGGCAGCTGACCTTTCCTGGTGTGTGGAGTGGGATGTTGTTGAAGAGGCCAGGATTTACTGGGCCGGTCCTCCCTTTGTGCTTATCCTCAGGGCAGACAGGTAGTCTGGAGTTCAGTTTATGTGGAGCCCAGCCCGTTGGCCTTGACCTTTGTAGTCGGGGCAGAGGTACGAGTAATCCAATCAGATGGCAGCTTGGCTTTAGGAGCTGCTTCACCTTTATCACAGCTATGCTGCCATGTGCAGCAAATGGAGGTGTACAGACACTATGGGTAGTTTCTTTCACCTCTTTTGTTTGTTTGTCTTCCTGAATGGCAAAAAAAAAATATATATATATATATATATATATATATATATATATATATTTCCCAAAAGATCGGATGTCAAAAATTTTTTTTTTTTTGACATTCTGATCTGATTGTTTCTTTTCTTTTCTTGTTGTGTTTTGTGTTTTATCATTGTGAGGAAAAATAACTCTTTTTTCTCTTTACACAGTGTATAATACATTTTATTCTCATGACATAAAATGAAGCAGCTCAAAAAGACATCCATATAAAACTATTTTACATTAATTACATTTTGTTTTAATTACAGCATTCACAGATCCATTTAAAGGATTGTCTCTCAGCATGATTTAAATAAACCCGATTGCTCAAATTATCACCACAGAAAATGCAAAAAGTTATCATAAGGAAGACTTTTCTGAAACAATTACAGTCTTAAGTGCGTCAAAAGAAATTGCTCGCTTTTACATTGTCATTTATTCTCAGTTTTTTTTTTAAAGGTGCAAGAGTACTTTCAGTGAGTTTCCTTCCCGGCAGTGAAACCAGAGGCCTGCCAGCAGCGGTCACTGGGCCTCCAGTCGCTGGATGGACGGGGGTCTCTTTGGAGGTTTGGCAGACGAGGGGATATCGGTGAAAACTACTGACCGGCCATCTGGGCAGAGCAGGACACTGGAATCCGCCTCGCACTTAGTAGTTCTGCTGGCCCACAGGGCCTCCGCTGGCCTCAGGCCGAGACCACCTGCCGGGAGAACCTCAGTGTTGACCACCGAGGCCTGACTCATCTTGATCAGCATGTCCAGGGACTGTTTGCGACTCTCCAGCGAGTCCCTCATCAGCTTGCTCTCACTCTCGTCTTCATCCTCATCCTTTTTCTCTTCCAGCTCCTCATCCTCCTCCTCCGTCTCTGTGGCGTTGCCTCTGAGGCCGTCGTCCTCTCTGGTGCTCTGCTCGCCCGGCAGGTCGGTCGAGTCCCTCTTGACCGACAGGTCCAGAGGTCCGTCGCTCTGGCCAGCCGTCCGCTCCAGCGCCTGGTGGATGTGGGACAGCTCGCTGCGGATTTTGCCCAGGTGCTCCCACAGGTGTCGCTGGGCCGGAAGGTCCTCCCTCTCCAGGTGAGAGATTTTGCGCTCGGCCTCCTGGTAGTCGTACAGCGCTTTGGAGAGATCGCTGAGGAGGGCAGCCACCGATTCAGGGGCTCCCTCCTCCGCCGACCTGGCCGTGGCCGTGTACTGACAGTTGGTTCCCACGCCGGCGGGCAGAGAGGGCACGTCGCCGCCGGGACTGGCCACAGGATCGCTGTGCCACTGTTCACTCAGCCTGGTCTGGCACCGAGCGTCCTTTGGGCTAAAAACAGAAAGGAGGATGTCAGCTTTTGCAGCTTGGAAACAAAGACCTTCTGCACGGTGTGGTGTTTCTATCATTTGAAAAGTAATGCTATAAGTAAGTAATGGATTGTAATGCTATATATATATATATATATATATATATATATATATATATTGATATAGCAACACTATGAAAACAAGAAAACTTTACCTGCTTTGGAGGAGTTTCTCAGATGATGCAGCCTGAAAATTCTTTAGAAAGTCCAGTGTAAAGGCCATAGCGGGCCTCTTCTCTGCGGGCTCTTCGTGAGCTCTCAGTGCAGCTCCGCTCCTTTTGACGCCCCAGCTTCCATTGCCGTCCTTGCCCACAGATGGTATTTTATCCCCCAGCCTGTAGCCCTGGTCAGGAGGGTCTCCCTGAGGGGACACCCAGCCACCGGGAGGTAAAGTGTGTCCGGGCCTCAAAGCAGGCACTTTCCACAGATTCACTTTGGGCTGGAAGTTGGACAAAAGACTCGCATCCAGACTGTTTGTGGGGCTCTTGTGAGATTTGCCGGCCTCACTCTGACCCGAGGACAGTCCAAACGTGTGCTCGCACAGGAACGGGTAGTAGAGACGGGGGGATATGAGGGCTCTGTCCGGGTGGGAGCTGGAGGCCGGTTGCATGAGCTGAGCGGCCGATGCCAGGAAGGGGATCTGGGCCAGCTGGGAGTGGGTCTGCGCCGACACACCGGATGCCGCGGCGGGCACCGCCGAGTTCATGTAGGACAACAGCCCGGGACTGATGGGGTAGCCCACTCCCAGCACTGACAGGTTGAGTCCAGTGGGATCCTGGTAGTCTACCAGGTTTGGGGGAGGATAACAAGGGATTGAGCCACTCACTCGAGACTGAGAGCCCTCAGATTTGGCCTTCGCCTGGCCGGAGGCGAGCAGCCGCCACTGGTCGGTCAGGAGCCCGGGAGCTGTGAGACAGGCCTTTGACAGCTTGTAGTGTCTCAGCTGGGCCTCTACCTCTACAGAGCGGGCCCGCAGCAGCTGATCCTCCAGGGAAAGCATGTTGGCCATCAGAAACTCTGACTCGGGCTGTTTGCTCGTCTTGACAACGCCCTCTGTACCCTCTTGGGCGCTGGTACCGGAACGGCCTTTTGCCGGGGCAGCGGTCTCCACCGGGTCTCCTCGCTCTCCCTCGTCGTGTCCCTCCGGTCCGGGGATCTCCCCGCTCTCACCCTCCCCCTCCACAGACCTCCGCTGGCCGGGCTTCTCCTCGGCGCAGACCCCCTGCTCTGCGTCCTCTTTCCCGGCGGCGTGAAGACCGTGCGGCGGTTGGACGGGCCGAAGGTGATCCGGGTGCAGGACGTTGCCTTTCTTGTACGGCCAGTCTGACTCTATGAGCAGAGACAGGGAGTTCTTGCAGAGGCTGTACTTCATGTGGTTGTACAGGTGAGACTTCTCCATGCAGGTGAAGGGACACTGGAAGCATTTGTAGTTATATGGCTTGCCCCACGGCCGGGGGATGTAGTGGGGCTTCTTGGGCTTGCGCTCTTTGTGTTTGCCGGGAGTCACTTTGCAGACGTCATCTTTGGACATGGTTGCGGCAGTTTAATTCTAAAGGACCGTCTCATTCAAATTCAGATTGCTCCAGTAGTGTTCAAAAGCTTTTGCCTTTCGTGTCTTTCAAGTGCATTTCATTTGATGTTTTTTTTTTTCTCTAAGTTTCGTTGGATAAAAAAAAGCATCCTCTTGATACACTTGCCGCTGCGCCTGTGAAACAAGGAAAGATAGCCCAATTTTACATTCATACACAAACCAGAAGTTTAAAATATTGATCTTTTTCCCGTATTTATCACTTATCCTCGGTGTGACTTAACCATTTGTGTGTCTGAAAAACATTTTAGTGGTAAAGACAAACAGAGATATCATTATTTTATTATGAGTTCATTACATATATATATATAAAATGAGAGCAGACTGACTGGCTGAGGGAGGCGTGGGCTGCCACTAGCCCAACAACAGGCCGGCCTGCTCTGCTCCGCTCTTACTGTACCTGCCACTACTCATTAGTTCCAGTGCAGCACCGGGCCATAGCGGGGCTTTGGGCTGGAGGGCAAACAAGGCTGCCACAGGGGACTCTGCACCTGTGCAAGGGGTCTCACCACACTGGGTTTTCGGCACGGACCCTCAAAGGGCAGCTACAGGCACAGGCACAGGCTTCGCTAAGGTCTGTGGGCCGGTGAGGAAGGGCCGTAAATCTGCGGGTTAGGTCCTGATGTCTAATGAGAGGCTGGCGTCGTGCCTATAGGGCGTCATTAGTGCCAGGACTGGGATCTGGGTCAGGACATGGTGCCACCCTCCTGTATTGTCTCATCTTTAGAGTTTAGGTCAACTTGATGTGTTGAAATAGCAAAAATGTGTGGCTTTAAAAATTTTGGAAGTGAAACGGTTCTATAGATTATCAATATCTTGTGTCTGGACTTGCAAAATGTTTCATAAATTCAAAATTTGGTATGTCTCCTAAAACCAGTCTAACACTGTTCAATGTTCAGCACCCTCAGAGTACATCTCCCTTATTTTATCTGAAATTTAAAGAGTTAATTTGTCCTTTATCGACAAAATCCATGATAACCAGATTGCATCCATCAGTTCATTTTCTGTATATATAATCGCCAGTCTTTTTCTTTGTGTTTCTTCACATTCTCCTCTTTTATAGTACCACTATTTTAGTTTAATTAAATTCCACAATCTCTAACACAGTGAAATGTTTTTTCAGACACTTTGTGATCTTTTTCAACTGTGAGCCAGGCTGCTGGCTGAAGCCTGCAGTGATGTGAGGAGCAGTACGCTCCTCCGTTAACAGCTTTTGGGCTTTTATTTAGCCTCTTTCCCTCAGGTCATTCAAAGATGAAAGTCTACGGGATGTTTAGAGATCAAACTGAGATACATAAAAAAAAAAAAAGATAATTTTCAAAAAGTGTCGCCCAGTGTTTGCTCTCCATCCCACACAGGCATAGAACAAAGTTTTGAAATAAAGGCTGAAGGGAACAGGGATTAAAAATGAGCGCTCACAGCGACAAACAGGAAAATCTATGAAGTCAGAGCATGAAGCGGGATGGTGAAAGACACCTTGAGTCTAACACAGGATGGCAGCCTGTTCCTGGCTGCTCCCTCCACTGGATCCGAACTGGCCCGTCAGTGGTTGACCATTTGATGGGCTCACTTGTGCGCCTCGGGGCTCTGACCTGAGCTTTGAGCTCATAATGGAGTCTAACAGCTGCTGCTACGAGCTAATCAATAAAAATCATTTTTACAATACATTTCCCCCCTCTCCTGGTCACTGCTATTCGCTGCCCTCTCCACAGACTGTGCACTTTACCCGCTCCCCCCCGCTGCCGCTCCTATCCAAACCCTGCGGTCTTGTTTTAAGCTTTTAGAGATGATGATCAAACAAGCCCAATCGCTTGAACATCTATTGTTACAATTAATGAGGCTCACCTCACTAAAAGCTTTGACAACTTCCATGCTACGGCCAACACACTGCACACAGCTAGCAGGATGGGCTTGTTGTCCACAGGGAATAAACACGGGACTGTGAGGGATAATTGTTTCAGCTTTTTCACATTTTTGTTTGAATACTTTACCTTAAATTATGAGCAGCATGACTTGTTGTTTGTGTCCTTTCTGATGGGAAAGTTCTGTAAAAAAAAAGAAGCAATTAGTTTTTATTCTTTGTTAAACTCATTTATTTGGTTTAAAAATGTGGGAAAATTGCTTTGAAATGCTGACAATGTGTCAAAACCACATTAAATGATGTAAATATAAACGCATAAAGGCATAGATTGATTCTGTTTAAACTAACTGACACATCAATATTGTAACTAGACCTAATAAAATGTTTAACACGAACTAAGGAGCAAATTGTTGATGGGATGGAGTTCTGATTTTTCTCATATCACGTCTGATCTTTAGTCTTTAAAGCAGAAAAATTCAAGCTCGTTTGTTTCTGCAAAGTGAAAACGTGCAGCAAGAAAATGAAACAGAGCAATCGTTTTTAAGACTTGTAACAGGCCTTTTCTTAACACCCAATGAAAATAATACCCAGTACACTTAAACTTACACGTATACTTTATATTCATAACTTGTATACCGCGAGCAGCCTAAGAGTGCAGATAGGAAATGTATGCAGCCGTACCTAGAGAGCGTCCCAGAGTGGCTGTCTGTCCCTCCTCTGCAGCGCAGCAGCAGCAGGGCAGCGCGTCCCGCTCAAATGGGAGGCAGGAGCGAGTGTGGAGATATATATTGACTGGGAGCTCTCCCCTCAGGCGCTACAATACAGCAGCTCCCCCTCTCCCCCCCTGTGGCCCCCTTCATGATTGTCAAATGCGGTCTCTACCTTACAGTCTATATGAAATATTGCAATTTACACACTATTGGTAAAAGGTTAGGTCAGTGGCTTCATGCTGAAGAGGAGGACAGAGATGTTTGTCTAATTTCCACCATTACAGGGGGAATTCTTAAGCTCCTTACCTACAGTGTTTTTTATCACAGGAAAAACAACATTTTAAAAAATCCTAAATCACTGCTTTCATGCATTCAACTATTTAATCATTTAACTATGAGAAATAATAGAAAATGTTCCTTAAGAAAATATTTACTGGACACATGATTAAGAATTTTTGAAAAATTCTCTGGCATCTATTTCTGCAATGAATAAATTCAATACATCAACTTATTTTTATCTGGCTCTTTGCTGGAGAGTACTAAATACATTTCATTCTGTTTATGATGTACGGCTGCCTGGAGACAGAAAAAATAATGACTGAGTTTAGCTTTTCTCACAGTTGAGACTGACCCCTACTATTTCTTTATCCCCTCTTTTTTTGCTTATTTTCTCTCATTCATCTTTGTTAAAATTTTATTAGATTTATATCTGCCCTCAGCCTCCCCGTATCCCTCCTCTGCACCCCTCCCCTGGTTCTCGGGTCAGCTCCAGGTTCTCCGTCTCTCCCCCGTGGATGCCCAGTTGGGACGTGCACACACAAGCTCCTTTGAGAAATGTCAGTGTCCGTGTACCAGGAGAGTCGGGGGCCTTTCACGAGCCATCGGGCCCGCTGTCACATAGAGGCGGCCAAATGGAGACTGACAGGCCACTCCATAGAGCCTAACCATCTGTAGCAAATGTGACAGCAGGGGGAAAAGGATGTCTGGTAAATCAGGAGGAAAGACAGGAGTGCAGTGTGACACGAGGAGGAAGTGGAGAAGGAAGAGAAGATGGAGAAATAGAGAGAGATCCTCCGCTTCAGAAAATGTGTAGGCACACGGGGGGTCATATCAATTTTCTGGGTTGTCAGGGATAACTCTCTAAGACTAGAGTCAGGTTGTATCAGTTATGTTTCAGTGTACAAACTGAGGAATTACTGCTGTGGCACCCTCACCGTCTTCACTGTCTCCGTTATCAAATCCTCCTGTGGTTATGGAAGAGATGGTGATATTGGAGTCAAATGTTTCATTCAATAAATCAATTGCAACATCTTTATATATACCTTTCTTTTTAAAATCAAATCAGAGTGCTGGGTTGTAAAAGAATGTTGCATTTCAATATTCATCAAGATTGTTAACTTGGAAAAAGACAACATTTTGCTGTGATAACTTAAAAATAATTTGGATTAATTTAGATAAAAAATAACAAAATAAAAAACAGCATATGAATATTGTGACTGTGTCACTTCTGTGTGAAAAATGGTTTCTAAATTTTTTGCTATGTCTACCTTGACCAATTCATTCATTTTGCTTTCTTCTAAAACTTAGAAGAACTAATTAAAAGTTTACCTGATCTAAAAGTTTTTCATTAACTTTGTCTTTTAAATAAAAAGAGAGTTTAGACCGTTTGGTGTCTAGTGCAGGGAACGGGGGGGGGGGGGTATTATTGAGGGGTGTTGGAGCAGAGGAAAAAAACTTAATGTCAGATTTGATTAAATGTTTGTTTCTATGTATTTGTTTGACTTTGATTTGTCTGATGGTTTGTTCATCAAATGGAGTGAAAAGAATTGACTTTTTAACCCTTGCCAATGCTGGATTTAGTTTCTCAAAGATCATTGCAGATGTCTCTCTCCATCAGAAATTATGCCAACACACCTGAAACTCTCAGGCCTGCAAACTGCCCAAACATCTGCTTTTCTCCCTCTTACGGTTCATCAAATGCATTCTCCCGGCTGAACCTGGCTGCTGCTCACCCTCTGAATCTCTTCAAAAGGCCTAATGCTGAACGTAAATTTCTAATGATTTCTTCTGCATTTTGGATTAGACTTTTTCTATAAGTAATGACATTGTGAGGCATTTCTAATCCTCATTTTATCTGAGGTTGTACTACCCAAATTCAAGAGCTGCTGAATCCTGACACAAAATATGAAAACATAATAAGATTAACCTCCTGAGACCTGACCTTTTATTTGGTGTGCATTTTAGATTTTTTTAAGATATCTGGTATCAGTAGGATGTAATAAGTCGAACTAATAGACTTAGTCATGGTACAGGAAGTTTTTCTTCACATAGGCCCAGTGGGTTTATCTTTATATTTAAAATATTTATTTTTATATTTTATTAAAAGTTTTTGCAATTTGGTTCTGATGGTCCAAATGACTTATTAACGACATTTTAATTAGACGATTAGAACACGATTGGTTGAAAATGTCACAAACCATTTTACATTAGATTTCAAACAGTAGTGTCTGATAGCGTCTGCTTTGAGGCCAAGAGGTCAAAGTCCAAACAAAAAAGAACAATCATGGTAAAGAGAGGCAAAAATTAAACGTCCTTAAATGAGGACGCAGGGTATCAGGAGGTTAAGTTTATTTTTGACAGTGCAATTAATGAAGATCCCTTATTCTTATCATTTTTATCTTTAACTAACTTTGTCATGTCCAGACCTTGTTCTGAAATTAACAATAAGTGAGTTACTCTTCAGAATATATGCACAGTCCTGTGCAATGTTTCATTTTGCTTTCGAGAAAAAAGTAGAAATGTAAAGTAACTAAGTCTTGCACTGTAAACACAAAACTCTCCTGGCGAGTGAGGCGTCCTTCTGGAGCAGCATCTGGGAGGCTGACAGGAGCACTCTATTACCACTCAGAGAAAGCAACCTGAGGGCTGCCACAACACCGCTGGCAGCCAGATCCAGCTGTGCAGATGCCTCCAATCATAGACACACAACCAAACCCATGCAAATGAGGAGAAAAAAAAATATTCCGAACAAATTTGCACCCACGTTTTGACAAGACGGACTGTCTTCAGTGCAGAGGAATGTGTCGGCTCGAAGACTCAGAGAATGAAAATGTGAGTCACTTAAACGAACCAAAAACCAGAGATGAGTCTTTGCCTTTTTCCCCTGCCTGAGTTTTAGGCCTGAGGTGGAATAGCTAACAGCTCCTCTCTTAGCCTGCGCTGCTGGGCACATTAACTAAACTCATATCGCTCTCAGCCACTATCAATAATTAAAAGCCGGCTCCCTTCTTTTCCCTTGTTTTCAAAGATGAAAAACTTCATAAGGTAACGCTGCCATTGGAGTAACAAAACAGCCTCATTCCCTCAGTTTTTCATTTATACCCTGTATGTTTTAGCTTCAAATAATTATTATAATTTTCTTTTACATGCTAATAACGTTCTTACATCATTGTTGCAGTAATCAGCTTTATACAAACAGTGGCTGCCTCATGGAATTCAACCCCTTTTCTGCAGTGTGAGAGCACAGGTGTGTTGACAGGCTAAAACTGCAATCTGCAGTTCAGTATATCAGCTCATGGTGGTGAACCTAATGACATTACCCGTGAGCCTCCTGACAGTAACATAAAACAGAGAACAAAGATGAATAGCTCTCCTCAAAAGATACAACACCATTTAGAAGCATGGCAGCAGCAGTTTCCTATCACAGACATTATTTACATTGTTTGTACATAGATATGGAATAAAATCTAAAAATAAAATAAGAGTAGATTAACCCATCTCACTTTGAAGGCTGTAGATATAAAGTAAGAGTATAATAGTAACAGGAATATTTGCTGAGACGCTCACAGAGCGTTGTGTCCGTTCATGCTGCAGACCTGCAAGCTCAAAGTTACAGTAAAATTCTAAAGCAAAAGCATATTAAACTGATAGAAAAATACATTTCTCAACATTTTTTATAAATTCTGTGGTTTCCAATAACAACTTGGGAACTGATGTGTATAAATTGAGAAGAACTCCTGTTGAAAATTTGGTCCTGTGGCTTTCTTTTATTATTGTGTTTAATCCTGTGTCAACTCAGGTCCTTAATGTCAAAGCCAAATATTTAAAAGTTCAACTAACATATTGATAGGTCACCAGTCACTTTAAAAACTGCTGTCTATGTACTATGAAGCACTTTAAAGCCAGACTGCAAACTGTATAAAACACTGTCGTTAATTATGTAGGACTTCAACAACAAAGAGATCACTTTTTCCAGAACCTTAGAACACAAGGCCGGTCTGTAGACAGGTCTATTGTTACTTAAAGGGAAGAAGTTCAGTTTGAGTTATTTTAACAAACAAAATATCTGTAAAATAATGAACAATGATGAACTCTCTTGTTATCTGAATACTTAGAGGAAACAACAGGAATCCGATCATGATACAGACATGTGTAAGCAGGACAGAGAATTTGAAAGATCACAGCACCATTACCCCGCCGCTGTATTTGGACGCATGTATAATTCATGCTTCTCCTTCCAGCCACTCCAGCAGGCCTAAAGGAAGGGGAGTTTGCTAAGAGATACTTTCTATCGCATAAACCCACTCAACCACAAATTATATTAGAGTCGTTGGGGTGTGGGTCATGTTGGTCTCTCGCTCCATTTCTGTCTGTTTGTGGCATCTGACCGACCCGGTCCATTTAGGTCCACTTCCTGCCTCTGTCCAATAAAAAAGAAAAGAAGATTAGACATCCGTATCTCAAACTGATTCACATCTTAAGTATCACATATTCAGTAGTGACCACTAAAACAGCGCATTGACGTGTGTAACACAGTAAAATGAGGATTCAGCCTACAGAATGCTACAATAATTGGTATCTGTTCAGCATATTTACAAAAAGGTCATATATTTAAAGACTCATTTCCAGAAACATGCATTAAACTGTTTCATCAATACGCAGTGCTCTTAACCTTTAGCGTCTGAGCCCTGACAGCGCTGACATGAAGATGGACGTGAGTCCCTTTCGAAGGGGACACGCCTTTGCAAGATGTCACAGAAGAGTGCTTGGAGCGCACAATGAGACATTTTCAGCATCACACTTAATTGAACACACACACAATTATTCTGATGAAGGCATGATGAACGCTGGCCACTTTCCCAGAGTAAAAATACAGCCTTCAATGTGAGATGGGTCCATATCTGAAAAGTCAGGGTTCAGTCATGGGCCTCTGGATTTTTCTCTGCAGATATCTATGCCCTTCTCTGAGCTTTGATATCTGATGGATGTGACTTCCGAATCAGTATGTGATGGAGGGTTGTTACTGTGCGTTTGTCAGAGGCACTCATACGAAAAGAGACGCAGCTGATGCCCAGCATCCACTGTTTGTCATTTCTATATCAGTGAGTGTGACGGGCGACGGAGTTCACACCACTGCCCGTACCGGGAGGTAGCTGACAGGGAGCAGCTGGTGCCACGTCGGTCAACTTTTTTCGCTCATTGTCCCTCCTGCACTGTTCTCACCAGCTGCCCCCCAAACCAGCCCGCGGGGGGCCGGGTCTCCCGCGCCACGGCACCTGTGGGTGTCACCTGACAGGGGGGAAGGAAGGTGGAAATGAAAGCAAGCAGCCGATTCTGTCAGAGCACATCAGAGCTGCTGTCCATCACGCCGCTGACCTTCGGGGAGTGTGTACGTTTGCATGCGTAACCTCCGAGTGTTTGTGTGTGCAAGTATGTGCATATTAAGTCATTGACCCACGGGGAGTTTATGTGAGTGTGTGCATATGCTTGTTCATCAATGCAGGATGTGTGAGCCCATGTGTGTATATTGGCGCCTTTATCCCAGTAAGTGAGAGTGTGAGTAAACACAACAGACCTTGGGGGTGTGTGTATGAGTATGTGTGTCTGTATCAGTGCAGTGATCTGTATAAAAATGGCTGCAGTGGCTGATAGGTCAGTGACAACTCTCAACCACCGAGAAGGCCCAAGCCCCCAATCTTATACACAAAAATTCCCTTTTTTCTTCTCTCTCGGACAAATTCCCAGAGCAGAGAGTATCTGTTCTCTGGGAAACATGTGTGGTTTCTAAACGCAGTGAGTAACCATGTGTTTGGGGACCCCGGCACCAGCGCGTTGCCGGGACCGGTGCTTGTAGTCCCTCAGCAACAGGGCTGAGAGCAGGGCCTCACTCCTGGGAGCGGGGACCAGAGGATGGTGTCAGTCGGTTTCCCAGCTGCGGCCGGGCCTCTTGTGCTCCCCCCCCCACCTCAGCCTGTCTGACTGAGGCTGGATGTTGGGGTGTGGGGCAGCAGCGTGGACAGAAAGTGAGAGTGGGAGGCTGCACCGTGCCGCTGACTTCTGGAGGACGGCTGTTCCGCTCTGGCTGTCCAAGCGGGAAGAATTCAGGGAGACAGGGACAAAAGCCCGTCAGCTCATCCCTTAGGGTGCCTCGGCCTCCCAACTACAAGTCCATGTTTTAACAAACCATATGTTCACTCTCTGCTCCAACCCCCCACCCACCCAGTTAGCAAATAAACAAGTCAGGAAGCCGTAGCTAGAGGGAAGTCTTGTTTCCCTCTGACTGGCTTTCATTCTAGCGTGTTCACGCTGCTTCCTGTGGACTCTAACTCCTACCATGGTTCGGAGCGGCGATAAGCAGGGCATGGGTGGCGGATAATCTGTGATATCTGTTTTTATTAAATGTTTTCAGTGCTGGTGGCCCGACCTAATCAGTCCTAATCTTTTCAATCAAAACCTCTGAACTGACCATTAGCCGTAACAGAATGAATGGAAGGGGAAGCCGTTAGAGGAGGTGATGAAATAGATAAAAAATTTAAATGAAATCACAAAATTTACCAGGACTGATACAACGCAAATGCACGTCAGTAATGCCACCACCCTCCTGTGGTGTGGGCTCAGTCCATGTCCAGTATCCAAAGGCATAGCCTAATAGACTCCATATAACAAGTGGGAAAAAATCAACACGAAATATCAATCACAAAGTTGTAATTTTATGTTACCTTAAAGCATGACATGCTGCAATTTAAAGCTGTATTTTGTCTTAGTAAATTAATACAAGATACCTTCAGAGTTTCAGTTGTTGGTTCAAATTAGCTTTTGATAGTTCATGTTTCATGAGTATTAGTCCAAATCTAACATGATGAATTGGTTTCACAAGTTGTTATGAAGCTGAGTTGAAATCTGAGATAAAAAACATGATCTGTGAGTGGAACCACGTCTCCAAGAAAAAAATTCTCCAACCTCCAACGACTGCATTTGTGTTTATAATTGAAAAGTGACCCAGGTTTGACCTGTTGTAAAAAAAAAAGACAGCCTCAAACAGACGGGCAGTCCACAGAGTCCTCCTTTTGGGCAGAGAAAATGTCCAAAGAAGGACAGCTGTGCCCCGGGCCGGCCATGCAGGAAGTGACCCCTCAGGGCCTGGGGACTCACTGACCTGGCATCCAGCAGCAGACAGGCAGACAGTTGACTGACCAAAGTTTTTCACAAGGTCAGTCACCATGCGTCAGAATTTTGGGTCACAGCTCTGTTTTGTCTAATTTGCCACAACTGCACATTCAGTTCTTTACATCTGATATTAACAGACATAATACATTTGTAAAATAAATTTGAAAAAAACTCAAAATCATGTTATTTTATATTGCACTATTTGGATTTCTGGAGACATTTGTTTATCAGTTCATAATATAGAGTAAGGTTCAGAATATACTCTGGTCATTAAAGAGTAATAACATGTTATAACTGATTTAATCTAACACAGGAGGAGAAAGAAATGAAGTTGGCCGGGAGGAAATAATCCATGAATTCATCTGATCAAAAGCTACAATATCTGAAGCGTGAGCCCTGGTGGAAGCATGCCTGTGCTGTCTGGTGGAACCTTCAATCCTGTCATCACATCTTTATAGATTTTGCTGTTATTGATTTTGTCAGGGGGCTTGACAACCTCCGTGAAAACACATACATGGTAACACACATGATGACACGACAGCCTGCTTGGACCGTCAGAACCCTTCTCCAGGATTGGAGTTGCCAGGCCAATTGACCAAATCACTGATCTTTAAAAGCAGCTTTGTGGGCAGGAGGGCGGGGATGGGAAGGGAGGGGGGGGTTCTTGGTCCTAAACCCACATATACACATACACGTATACACACAAACACACTCCATCCACCTCACTATCTAATCAGGGAGGAAGCGAGCATGACTCTGGGTCACCGCAGCGACACTAACGAGAGGCGACAGCTCCTCAGCGCTTCAGGCAACGACCAGCTCGGCTGTCGAGACCACGGAGAGAGTCCGCCAGGCACGCACTGAGGCAAGGTTTGCTGTTTTGGGAGGCTGAGGAAGAAGGGGAGTTATGGAAGAAGGGAGGAGGAGGGCTGGGAGCGAGCTGGTGGTATAGCTGCGTGGAGAGCTAATGAGAAATCTGAGTAATGATACACTTATACAATACCTCAACTGATCATTCACAGCCTATTCTGTGCACAGTTATGAATGTATACACATTTTTTTCAATCAGAAGAGACTCAACAATGCAAAGCCAGATATTTACAACCAGAAACATACACATGCACACAGTTTGTGCTAACACGCACTCCCAACAAGCCTTTGAGCCCCGAGGCCTCCTCGCAGAGTGCTGTTGCCTTCCTCTCCACCTCCACCCCCCCTCACCCCCCCATCTCCTCTGGAACACAGTTTAACTTCTGTCATTTAGATGAAGCAAGTGAGTCAGTCTAGCAGTGGCGAGAGGATGTGACAGGCCGGTAATGGACAGGACAAAGAGGGGATTTGCGAAGTATTAGTAAACCTTAATAATTCACTAAACGAAAGACCCCAGGAGTGCCCCCCAACTGATCCACTGTGTCTGGCTCTCATCCCAGCCTGGATGTTATCTGGATCCATCAGTCTGTGCCAGGACGTAATGACAGAATTTTGGTAAATCATGAACAAAGAATATCTTTTTTTGCCTTATCTTGCCTGTTTGTGGCCATAAACCTTGACAATTCTAAAATATACTCTTTAGAACTGACACCAATTATATGTCATTGTTAACGTCAGTGTTCTATTTATCTAAAACAAAAATGGGAAGGCAGAATAAGTTCAAAATGACATCCAATAAAGACTAAATTTTACTGTCTGAAAATTCTGAGCACAAAAAGTTTTTCGATAAAAATGATGACAAAAAATGATCTGCATGACATGATCTTGACAATTATACAAATTCCCAAAACAGGCAGGTAAAGCAAAAAAGCAACAGAAAATAGGTGATTGGTGATTATTCGTTCATTACAAGCTGGGGGGACATTTTACCTTTTAGATAATATGACCCTTCAAGCCCAGAGTGGTACACTCATCGCTTTTCCTAATCGTACGGATGTGGGCCAGGTCATTTAAGATAAATGCTGGAGGTTTAGCCTATCACATGGCTTCGTTTTGTCTTTTTCACAGGGGCTGAGATAAATAAAAACTTTTTGTGGACAGTTATATAATTTTCCTAATTCCAGAGGGTGTTTTTTAGGGCCAATTTAAACAAAGCCTTGGGTCAGATTTGGATAACAAGACTAAACACTCGAAAGCTAGAGGCTCCATGTGACTGTAGTGAGGTAAAGAGATACTTAGTTCCTAATTGCTGCTGCGCTGGGGAAAGAAGATTTAAATGCATTTGACTTTTTTCATTATCTAGCTGACAAATTGACAAACATGCCATCAGGAAACCATGAGTAACGCACCTCTTCTCTGTGCTATTTATCTGCTATTTAAAAATCTAATTCTCATATGAACAAGTTTAAGAACAAAAAAACAAATGAAAACCTCTTGTTAAACTTCAGCACTTTCCATATTGTTTTTTATTTTATTTTACCAAACAAGCTGTGTGCTTCTCTGTAAAGTTACCCTACTGTCACTAGAGACTAGACATAATAATGGAATAAGCGTTAAGTCACTGGTGAATTCTTTGGCAGTTTAAGCATAATGCACTTCAGAAAAATGTGTTGCATTATTTTCTCCATACTTCCAAGATCTTCTCCTTCTACCACTGACTTTGTAGCTATTATTGTCGCATTGCTTTATTTGTAAAAATGCGGAGAGCAAAATGCCAACAAATTTGAAAAGGGAAAAAGAGATCCACAAACGGAGAGGAAAAAGATGATGGATGTATCAGTAACAGAAGCCTAAGAGGTCAGTTTAACAAAGCTGCTGAGGTTCAGACAATCTCTGTTTGGCTTGTCATTTTTCACAACATGAACCTTTTGAATTAGTCCATCACATGGGACACCAAAGGGCGTAAAAATCTCCATATGATAACAAATATGAATAGAATATGCAGTGTCCTTGTTAATCCCAAAGGGAACTGGAAGCCTGTATTTTTTACATCTGTGTCTCAGGAAAAAAAAAACAGGTCGAGGTCATATTATCTAATCGTGTTGCCTTTACTTTCTTCCCTGATTTGAGTGATAAACAAAAGAGAAGCAACCACCTGTACTGTATTCGGGGTGAACCAATTAAGTCCGACCCGAGTTTAACAGGTCACAATCAGCCGGGCGGGTGGCCTAGAGGGAAACGCTCTCAGACTCACACACAGTGCTCCTGCTGCACAAACATCACTGCTCCACCACCAAACAGCTCTAATTCCCTCCCACAGCAGTCATCTCTGTGACAACTGCAGCCACGGCTGTGAGTGGCAGGCACAATCATTCCCTGGACTCCCCCACTGGCTGCTCTTTTTACTCTCTCTTGTGTGTGTGTGTGTGTGTATTGACTGGTAGTGGCATCGGTGGGGGGTTACAGTGGAGCGGTGACGGGTTTCAGCGCTGAGGCCTGGTCCAGTCTGCTGTGGCCTGTTGTGACAGCGCTGCAGCCTGACCACCCAAACCCTGACCCCCCCCCCCCCCCCCCCTGAATCTCCCTGCTGCCTCCATCGCCTCCAGAGACGTAGAGGGTGATGGGGACTGGCACCGCAGGGCCCGCCTTGGCTGGTGCCTTTGCTGGTGGTCTCCGTGGCCTATTAGTGTCTTGCTATGGGCCTGTCAGACTGACAAAACAGGGGCCTGTCAAATTAAGAAGGGGCTGAATATCGGAGATATGTATTCAAACGCACCAAGGGGAGGTGGTGGCGGGGAGGGGTGAAGAGAACCAGGATGAGGAAACCACCGGTACTAATGTCGATGCTAAGTGAGAGTGACAGGTGGTGAGCTGATCGGAGGGGAAGAATGGAGAAAGAGAAAGACAGACAGAGAGAAAGAGTAGCCGTGGTTGATAATGGTGGTGTGGTTGTCCTGAGGAGACTTGTTAGAGGCCAGTCCAGACAGAACCAGACAGCTACCATTCCCATGGATCTGAGCGCAGGTAAACTGCTCCAAGTTTGTTGCAAACAGCTTGGAGATACAGCACTCCCTCTTAGCGACATCAGACTGATGAGCGCTGTGCACAGGTATGTGTGTGTGGACGTGTGTGTATCTGTGTCTGTGTGCGTGCGCCAGTGAACCATCCCAAAACACTGAGGTATTTAGGGGAACAATTACTATTTCCTCTACTGGCCTGCGAGGCTCTGCTGACTTTTAGTGTCATTCTATGAATGAAAATCGGGTTCCAAAGGCAGCCTTTTAATGTTATAGTAGTTACTGGTTAAGTTCTTTTTAACTGTACAAATACAATAGATACTAACAATTTAGGTCAAACTCAATCCACCTGCCCAAGTTTGTCACAGTGCAGCTCAGTGGCTAAACTTGGACATGCTAAACTTCTCTTCCCTTTTAGAATCCTTTATGTCTGAGCCCGGTCATATGTTGATCCCACAGAGGAGGATGCTGGGACACTGGGGCAGGTGAAGCATCATCAGCTGATGAAGCCCAGAGTGAGCACGCATGTATGTTCGGGGGGGCGCTGTGGCAGTGTGTTTGGGAGACAGTTGCGTCTCTCCCTCTCATGTCGCTGTGTGTTGCTGAGATGGAGAGGCTGATGCGCAGTGGCAGCTCCCCCCTCGCAGCCACAGGCCTGCCCAGAGCCACTGCAGATGATAGTTTTAATTGCTTTCAATCTTTCAGGCTAGTCCCTGCCCATTGGCGCAGAGTGCGTGTGTGTGTGTGTGTGCGCGCCTGGCTGAGTGTCTTGCTGTGTCTCTGTGTGCGTGTGCACACATGGGCCGGGATTGTGCTGAATCGTTATTGTCTGAGGATGCTGTACACATATGTGCTGTGTTTTTGATGAATGTGTTTGTCCATTATGAGGAGAAAATGAACAGAGAATCGAGGCCTCGCAGTGATGCATCTGATGCACACTTCTGAAAAACGCAGAGGGAGACATATGTTTATCACACCGTCCTCGTGAAAGCATGCATATTAAGATTTTTTTTGAAAGAGCAGAACTCCATTTCCATAAAGGTTATGTATGTTTATAAATAATAAAGTTTGAGGTTTACATGCAAAAACCTCCAAACACACACTTGCATGCTTAAAAGCATTTTAAAAGCGGTGAACTACAAAACCAACTGATGAATAATTGAGAGCAGAAGTGGAGATGGCATAACACTGCGCAGAAAACAGCCGGCAATTAAAATATCAGTCATTTATTCCATGAGTGCATTGAGCATTTAAAACCAATGCAGTCAATAAGATTGATGATGTGACATTTTTCTGTCTGGAATTTGGACGCTGTCACAGCTGCCAGGTTAACTTACCTTTGAACGGTCTGTAAAGGAATACACATTTTATTTAATAACTCACAGTATCTGTGAAACAGATTTAATCTGAACACAGTGTGACTGTAAGTTTGCTTCAAGTTGGAGAACAAAACACATCAAAGCAGCTAAAGCCGTGTGCCAAAAAGAAAAGCACATAATACAACAGCAAAGCCAAAAAGTACAGTAATTCCATTAGCTAAAGAAGCAAGAAACAAAACCATTCTAACAGAGGTATTTCGTGCACTATAATTTCCTTTCTCATCATATAATGAAATGACCAAATATAACTTCATACTCATTTATGTGTAATACATTACAGAAAAAACAACATTGTCCTGTTATTCAGGGAAAATGTTCAGCTTTGGATTGGCCCATCTCAGCCTAAAGATAGCACTAAAGACAGAAGTCTGCACCGCTGTGAGATGCTTCACACATCTGGGGAGAGAAGAGGCAAAGCAGAACCTACATGGATTTTTTTTAGAAGCACTAATGATTTATCAGCTTCATTGGATTAATATTTGAAATGCCAAAATTGAAAATAAGAGTCAAATTCTCGCTCAGCTGTGGTGAATCTGATGGCAGAGCTGGTTCTGTTATCCCACCTCTGACATTCCCACCAGTGTAACCGCACAACAGTCTCAATCGACCCACTCTTAACAAACATGTTATCCATTTACACCAGGGCACATGTACAGCAGCCCCTTCCCTCTCCGCCCGCTTCCTCGTATTCCGCACACACAAGCACATCTGGCCTGGGGGTGAATTAAGCCCGAACATTCCCACAGAAGCTAATCTCCATCCATTTAGAGGCCTGTAATATTTAATCAGGAGGCCCTGGACCGTCTCCCAGCACCACACGCTGTGACGTGGGTCATATGTTCACAGGAGAGGCCAGCCCAGAGGCATTCAGCTCCCCAGCTTTACTCTCCATTCTGCTCCGTGATGCCGAGCTCTCTGGGGTGAAGGAGATGGGGGGTTGGGGCTGCATATCACAGGCTTTTAACGGAGGAGAATGATCAAACGGATCATTTGAATCACAATAATCACTATATTTCTTTTGGATATTATCAGATAGAATATTAAAAATTGTAAAGAAGGACCTTTTGAAGTTTTTTCTTTGTCTCACATTCTGCTAATAACCTGAATTTTCCAACTACTATTCAGCAAGACAGAAATCACACATTTTAGATTTTTTTATTTTTCCACCCCTTTTTTTTCTTTCTTATTTTATGCAAAAATGATGTTATAAAGTAGTTTATTTAACACTTCAATGACCCATCAGACTGTAAATCCTAAAACAAGAGATAAGTGGTCACTATGATTCTTTTTTTCACATTCACATATGTTGTGGATTATACAAAAGAAGCATTATTATTATAACATTTTCAGCACAGTTGAGTATACCTCCACAATATTTTTAAAAATATATTTTTTGTTTTATTTCTCACATTAATGTGAAGATGCCAGACTTAACAAAGCTCCCTGTGATCAGACCTCTAATGATTCATGCTCTCACTCTGGAAATTAGATGAGTTTAAAACCCTTTCTTTATATATGTTTAAGCCTCAAATCAAAGTAACAAAACCAAATATTTTTTGTGTAACCTGATAAAAAGCTATTCTCTCCGCAGTCACCTTTGTGTTCCTTTTGTTTTTCCTCTTTTTCCTCTTGCAGGACTTACTCATAGGAAGGTAGAGCGGTGTTAGTCGTCCTGCCTGGAGTTATAGCACCGGACACAGACAAATTCTCTCACACCCAGGAAAAGGTCAGGCCTTCTATCATCACCGTGAGAATCCAGCTCTGACATCTTTGCAGTCCTTCTGTTTTTGTTGGGTTTTCTTTTTTTTTTTTTTTACCAGTTCAATGCTGCTGATTGCTTCTCAAACCTGCAAATAAAAGGTCCTATCTGCTGTGCTTTTGTGCGTTTCATAAACGTAACACATGCGTCGCTAAATGCAGAGTGATAAAAGTGTCAAGGAAGTGGCCAGTGTCACACCTGCCCCCTGATTCAGACCGACTCTAATGGGAAACCCTGGTGAATTTTTCATGCAGCCCAGAGGGGGCATATCACAAGCTCTGAGAGAAAAAGGAAAGAAAGCGTGCGGCAGAGTTAAAGAGCAACCTGTAATTCAGGTCAAATCCTCATCACCTAATCGGACCTTTGGTGAATATTTGCTGATCTATTAAATCAACGTTGAATCGAGTGAAAACTGGGATGCGCAAATCTCTCTGGAAGGCCTACAGAGAAAATTTCTGCAATATTTTTGAGTGATATATTTGCACTAAATCTGATAAATAAAATCACCCCGATCCAGATGATTCTCTTTGAGCCTTTTGGATAAAAGGCATCCTGAATAATGCCCAAGATCTGAAATTAATGGGCTGAAATTTCTGCAAGAAAGCTCTAAAAAAATTATCCATCTGTTCAGTGCACACATGCCACAGCTCACTCAGATAGCTCGTAGCACTGTCTTGCGTATGCAAATATGTTTTGCCTGGAAATCTATTTGGAGTTGCTCGAAGGAATCCAGAACGGTCCTCCTTCTGTCTGCCCTCGCCGGCTCACACGGTGCTCCCCACTGCAGTCGATCTCCTCTCGCCTGGAAAACATTTTCACCAGCTCCGCACACAAAGACAGACCGTCAGTGGCAGCGCCTCGTCTCAGACAGCCCACACCACCATGGGCCAATATGCAGATCTCATGGGCCCTCGGTGGCGGTCCTGTCCGCGAGCAGAACAAGGAGCCCTGCAACTGTTTGCTCAGTTGGATAATACATGCGATGTAAGGACACAAGGGCTAATTATCCATTCAGTGAGGAGGCCAGTGATTTTGACTTTATGCTAAGTGCTGCAAAGTCCCACTTTGGTGCAGAAATAGAAGGGTTTGTTGCCACAATGCATTCCCTTTTTGGATAATGAACAAAAAAAAGTCTGTTTCCACTACTTGGAGAGTTCAAAAGTATCAGTCTGCCTCATTTTGAAATGATGCATAACTGCCATGCTGCCAGAGTTTATTATTCTTAAATAAAAAGTAATGTAATAAAAATTATTTTGAAGTTTTTCCTAACTGTGAAGAAATCAATATATCATGCTCTTGGGAAGAGATGCAAAAAAAGAGAAAATAATGTTTTTGTCTCTACGCGTGTGTGTGAGTCTGTGTGTGTGTGCGCACACCAGAGGGCTGAGGAGCCAGGCTAAGGCAGATGGTCCACAAAGGTGTTACCACACAGTGAGTGGGCACCGCGATTGATGCATTGCAACATCCAAGAAGGTGGAACATTTGGCTGCTGACCCGCAGTCAGAACTCATTGGCCCTGCCTTCTCCTTATTTAGCCACTGAGAGAGAGAGCCAACGGCTGATTTGGTCAGAATAAACACACATTGAGAAAACAGCACTTTCCCACCCTGAAGGAAGCCTGCCCGGGCTGTGCTCTGGAAACTTCTCCCTCGTCTCGGCAAGGAGGTCACGATGGTGTTGCAGGCAGGGAGGATGAGTGCACGGAGCCATGGAGACGAACAGAGGCGGAACACAGGGCCACTGTTACACTCGGATGGAGAAGATCTGACCCTGAGCCTGTTCTGGGGGGCCTTTGTTAGTGAGGCAGCTCCATATGCTTTGATTTCTGCAAGGAACGTGTAAGACATGCGTATTGTGTTATTTGTTTCAGGCTTGTTAAATCAGAAAATGTGGAAACAAAGCAACGTGAAATCTGATTTTACCTGTGAACCGGTGGAGAAACCTCAATATTCTAACTCTACAGGAGAGAGGATCACTCAGAGCCTCCGTCATAGTGTTTAAGGAACAATTTATCACTCGACAGATGCTAACAAGAATTAAAAATTGCTCTTTCATTTAATCAAGTCACTTTCTATTTAGAGTTAACTTTTGGTGTATTTAAAAGTTATTACACCATCCAAATAGGTAAAAGAACGAAGACTTAAATATTTGTATTAATTCTTCCAATAAAATAGAAAATGAAAGTGATTTAAGTTGATTTAATATGCCTTCTCTCAGAAAAATGTTAAAAGTCAAGCTCTATCTAATATGTGTGAAAGTTTAGACAAAGGAGCCACAAGGGTTTGTAGACCAAATAATATGATATTGAACAGTATTAGTAATGCACATGTTGAGATTTTATTTCATACCCAAAAGCGCTCTTACATCAGCTGAAAGATGAAATTTTCATTAGTGAATGTGCTAACCAAAGGCAATGTTCCACTGCAATGATAATTACTTTCTGTCTCACTGTAGAGCGAAAACCTTCGAATCTCATTAAAGATAAGCACTTTTTTTTAAAACATGTTTCTCACCAAACAAATGTGCCTTGAATGGTTGAAATATGATGGTCTGAAATTAACAAATTGATTAAAATTTTGAGCAAAATGTTAATGTAAACCAATCATTTAATAAGAGCTGTTAGCATTATGTTTTAAGTACGAGACGGCACAGTGATAAAGCCTTATTATTTCTTCTATTTTTCCCAATCTGCAAAAAACTGGGGCTAATGAATTCAAATAACTGCAGATTACAACTGGGTTTTTTGTTGTTTTTTTAATGAGTCTTCAGTGCCAAACCACATTAGTAGATGAGTCCATGTATAAAAAAGAGTAATGAGGCAAGTTGCTGTGCAATGTGACCGAGTGCAGAGTGCCACCCTATGGATACATACGGCATGTCAACGTCTCTGCCTCACAGCGGCACATATTGAAGTCAACTTCTGACATTTTGAAATTTTTACGAATGTCTACTCTTCTTTTCCAAAAATGAAGGTTAAAAAAAAGGAGTAAAAATAAGAAGCAAAAGTTTACCCAATGGTAGAAGACAGTCAATTTGTTGTGTGTTCATTTCACTTTCTTATCCACTCAAAGATCCAGATCATTTTCCATTCAAAGAAAAAAATATTGTTAAAGTATTCATGGGAATGTTTAGTCTTTATCTTTGTCCAGTCAAATCTTCAGGTCAACAGGAATTTGGTGTCATTATTTGAACAGCCACGGTGTTAAAATGAAATGCAAAAATTAGAAAAACAAAAATGGGTTATTGGTGCTGGGTTTGGTCTCAAGTGTATTATTCTAACAAAAATAAGAAACAGTTAAATGTTCATGTCAGAATATGCTCAGCCAACATGTAGTACCAGATAACACTGCCCCACAATCCTCTCTTTATCTAATGATTCGAGAGGCGTGAGGAGACCAAACAGACCAGAACACACAGCCACTTGGAGACAAGGAAAGGCGTCTCTAAATCAAAGAGAGATCCAAGCATACCAGCACCAGTCCAACAGCCACCTCTGGAGCCTGACCCCCGTCTGCCCTGGAGCTCCCATCCAGTCAGTCATCGTCCACCACCATCACGTTCCCGTGCAGCTCAAACTCCATGGTGGACCAGTCGAAGATGTTTCCCTTGGGCACCTTGTGCCCGTAGTGCCAGGCCTGGATCATGCTCCTGGAGAGAACGTAGTCCCACATGTTCAGGTCCGTCAGCTCTCCCACGAAGCTCTGCAGGGCCTCCAGCCCTCCCAGGTGTTTGTCCGGGTCCTGCCCCAGCAGCACCGTGCCGTTGGGGCGGATGCTGTGGCCCGGCTTGTAGACCTGGTACGTGCTGCGCTTCCCGTCCA
>JABUIW010000056.1:6958200-6970830 GCA_013363375.1 Menidia beryllina
GCAATGCGCGTCCGGGCTGGTGGAGGTGCAGTGCTGCTTGATGCCACCCAAAAGGCATCCGTTTAATTCGCTGACAGTGCACACGGCCGAAAACACAGCTAGACAAGACTGCCGGCGAATTAACTATTCACATGACGGACATCAACGGGTGCTAAATGAGCTACACGGCTAACCATCTGGAAGCACCACACACCCACCATCCTCAGTGTCTGGCTTTCAGTTGGTGAAACGTAACAACAGAGGTGTACAATAGTAGTTAACTGTAGCCTGCGTAATATAAACAGAGTAATAACCGTTGTTTTTGAACGAACACAGACATTATGACAATGTCGCTAACTTTAGGCATCAACGGACAAGAGATCGTTGCTATGCTATATTAGCTGAACTAGCCAAACGAGCTATTATGAGGATTTACACCGGGCTTCGCTAATTAAAATGTCAGCACACCCTACTTTAAACAATCTTACAAAACGCCTCATTAAAAAAAACATTGAATATGTTAGAGTACTACCTATTAGGGCTCAAATGCGTCGTATTGACATGTTTTTACATATACGATAATGGCATTAGGTAGCATCAGAAGACAGAAAGTAGCTAATGCTAAGTTAGCTTAATTTCAACACATTCAACAGCCCTCTGTGTCTGTCACATTTTGGGTTTGTTATTGACGTACGATGTGTCTAAGTCTTACCTTTGATTGGAAAGTTAACATGCAGGTGTAAACGATTTGACTGCTTTTTAAAATTAAACCTCAAACTATTATTTCATCCCCCTACAAGATGTCATGACAAATTGTTGTTATGCTGACGTCAAGCGCTTTGCCCGACATCAACGGAAGCCGAGAGGAAACCGAGTTAATGATCAAACTAATTCAGATTTGGGTGAGATGTGCATGTCTAACATTGAAAACATCGTTGACAGGAGATATCTGCATAAATAAACAAAAGGTTAACGGAAGAACGTTTTTACAAACATTACCTGACAATCACCAAAAAATATTGAATTCTCAGATGATATGTTCCCCTGAAATTTAAGATTATTTCCCGTGTGTGACATGATAGCAATTACCCCAAAACGACATTTCGTAGCTATATTTATTCTAGATAGATCTGCAGATGTAAATGCATTTTTCGGGGTGGAAAAGTATTTGTATTTATGACTTTGAAATAATTTACAGCCATTAAAAGGTTTACCTTTACACTATTTATCAACCAAATGAAACTAAATACGTGTTTTCCTCAAATATTCCTTTTAAATAGTCTTAATACTTGGTAGATCCCATTGTACCATACCCCCGTCTGAGAGATGTAGGTTAAATTGTAGAGAATCTACCAGCAGATGGCACTCACAGCAAAAGTTAGTCCCAACACCGAAATTAATACATTGACGAGCTGCCTGATTAAGAAATAAATGGGTTAAATAATGAATTAATATGGGAAATATGGGAGATATAGGAGTGGCTCAGTTTAACCCTCCTTAAGACTAGCCAAACTAGCTGAAATGGCAGATATACACTGATTTGAACTAACACCCAAAACCTAAAATATTAACGCTAACAGGTAATTTACATACACAATGAACGCAGAGATGAAGATATATATCTATTAATAAAAATGCATAACAATTATTCATTTGGCAAGCATATTAAAGTACCCTGGTGTTCAGTGATGTTTTATCAGTCTTCATAGAATGATGGTATCATGGTCAGGAGTTTAGAACACATTTCATTAAATCACACCCCACGGAGAGGTTTATATATAGTGTTTATAACCCTTTCTCATACAAATATCATTCAATCTTTTGCAATGGAGGAATTAGTGACACTGTGATTGTGGACAGGGTCAATTTCATCCCAGCCAGTTGCACCTCAGTGAGAGTTCTGCACAGAGATCAATGTGTGAAGATTAGGACGCATCCCCTGTGCAAACAAGCTGATAAATGAGAGAAGGGTGGTCTGCAGCTCAGCAGAAATGTGTGTCCCCAGCTGTGTTTACCTATCTCCACCAGTCTGGCCCACTGATCCCAAGAACACCCACCAACCTAGCTAATCTGTATGTTACAAGGACAGAAAAGCTTCACTTATTGTCCCAAATGAGGTAGACGCAGTGTTAAGAAATGCATTAGGGTAGGCAACATCCTCCCCCCCCCCCCCCACAACATTCTATCCTTTTCGAATATGGGATTTATTGAAAGCTTTCCTTAAAAGAACCAGTCAAAGATGAATCTTGACGAAATAATGTTTTTGCGTAATTTGGTTTGTATTTTTGCAGTTAAACCCCTCTGTGTCACTTGGTTTTGTTCAATTTGTGTTTTATGGGGCTACAAACATAACACTTTCTAGCAGTATTTCTATTGCTTTGAAATAAGTGCATATAAAATCAATTTACATATTCTCTCAACCTCATAGCCTCTGTGACTATTTCTCCTTAACAAAAGCCAAAATTTATTATAGTGATTTGTTGGAATATACACTTCATAGTGCAGAATAATCTGAATAGTTCCTTTTGAAGCACTCCGCGCTGATTGTTGCTCTTCATCTACTTTTTCTGTCAAAGATGCCAACCGTTTCCTCCACCACCCCCTCTCAATCAAACCCAACGACTGCCCACTGCACCAGCTGGCTTAGCTTCCAGTAACCTTGGCAACAAGACCAGGAAGTTGCCCGGCTCCCTTGGCACGGTTAAAAAGCTGACACTTCCTGATTGAGCCTGGTCTTTCTTTATGCCCATGTAGTCGTTTTCCCATTTGGCAGTGCTCTCCACTTCCCAGCGCCAAACGCATATGCAGAGAAAGGATCAACACACTCTCCTTGGAGTTTAGGAAGCCTCAGGTTCAAATGGGAAAAACAAAAGCAGATATTATCCACTGTGGTGGGTGTTATTTGATGGCTTTGCCCATTTTGAAAGAGTGAACTGAAAAATATATCAGTTTGGAAAGGTTTTTTTATATCCACTCGCACATGAACATAGCAGGTCCTCTGTGCTTCCATTTTTTTTCTATTTATTGTAACATCAACAAAGAGTCAGTAGATACACATTTGTCTAACTGTCAACTTGACTTCATTTTCAAATCAACTAAATCAGTATAGTCATCTGTTTGTGTCCATCAGTTTAAATTCAGCTTTTTCTCCCTTTAGTTTATCTGTCCTTTTGCGCTTTTATATTACCTGACTGGTAATGAAGGCACACCCTGAACAATGTTTCGGCATAGAAATAAAGGTTGAATGAACGGAACAGAGTGCTTGCTCTTTTATTCTTAAACTTGTTATTTATGTCATATTTATTGTATATTGTTGATTACAATATATTTATTGTAGATTGTCTATCTGTGTGTTTAAAATCAAATTAGAAATCTTTTGTGGATTAATTAGTTTTTCTATTATACAGAGGTATTCAGCCATAATCATTCAAACAATGCACGTGGATAGAGACACATTCCAAAAACAAAAACATATTGCATTTTGCTGGCCTGTAGTCTAATGGGTCCCACTATTACATTTTTTCTTTTGGATATTGTGGACAAGAAGGGAGCTTGTATATGTAAAGTTCAAAATAATTCCGACCAACTTTTTTTGCATATTTTTGGAAAACAGGTTATTAGAAAACTATAGCACATATGTTGTATTTCCACTAGTTCATATGGTAACATGATTTTTAACCCATTAAAAGGCCTTGATTTGGAATGGTTTTATAACCTCAGGGTGTTTTAAAAAAATGAACACTGCTCACTAAAATGTTTTAATTTCCAAACCACTAAAGAGCCACACATAACTCAGAAACCACACACTTTGCCTCACTTCACAATATGTTAGAAATGTCTGCTCCTTTTAACATGAAACTCCTGGCTGTTAGTCTTTTAGGGTTAGGAGTTTAATAGGGGAAGTGCTGATGCTTGCCTGAGGGCAAGAAGTAAAAGAAAGAGCAGAGATGCCCAAATGCCAAAGGTCATGCACGCCTCTGCAGTCCTAATTAAACCTCCTGACAAAGAGGAGGAGGGAAACGCCTCACCTTTGGATCAGTCTTTATTCAGACCTTTTCCAAAGTTAAACGCAAACACTTTTGCTCACAAAATGTACATTGTTGGGAGGAGCTGAATCCCTGCTGCGCCTTCATTTACAAAAAGAACTCATCACCATGTCCCCGGCATTCTATAGTCTCTCTAGTGTCGTGGCTCAAGATGCATGATATGCAGATACGCTGAAGGTTTTCTTCAACACCCCCCGATTCGGGCCTGAAGCTTATGTAAACAGTAATCACAGTGTTTTGTTTTAGGATACCTGCAGGGTTAGTCCTGAGACCTTATCTCTCTGGGGGGGTTAACAGCTGAGTGTCTGAAACACCCCCACTTCCCAAAACACCCACTCCAGCATAGATTGATGTGATGGCTGGAGATGGAGGGAGGCAGCTGCTGAGTAGCTTGTATAAGTGGCAGGCGAGAGGTTTTACAATAGGGCCAGAGTTTTTGGAGGGAAACCAAACTCCAGCATCTGACTAATGCAGGGATGAAGAGAGAAATCCAACCCGTTGTCTTTCACCACAGCATTTCTTTGTGTAAACTAACATTCAGAAAAGATGATACTGATAGTTCTCCCACAGTATTTGCAAGTTATCAAGAAATAGAAAGTATGCAGTGACTGTCATTAATTGCAGGTTTCCAGAGATTCCATAGTATTTTTAAACTATTACAGAGTAAATGCTTTTAATCTGATTGTGTGTAATGTACGAATAGTCTGATTAAAAGCAGTTTCTATAGAATGTAATTAGCAGTTTTACATTAATACATCTATATCTAATTCAGAAAATCTAAAGACACTCTAGCAGAAGAGAGGATAAAACAACCAGCAGGGTACCAAGAGGTTACTTTCCCTTCTAGTATTGATGTGCCCCCCTCCGCTTGCCCCATTCCACCATCCCCCTGAGCAACTCCCCTAAACTTTTCAAATGTCCCCTCAGGTCATGCTCTCTGGGGTCACAAAACTCCACCCTGCCCCAACCCCCCCATGCGTGCCCAGCACAATTCAAAGGAGTTAAAGCAGACATAATGAGCCACAGGCTAATTGTGTGCGCTGTGAGTGCTGGCCAGACAGTTTGTTTTTGGGGCTGTGTGTGTGGGGGTGTGTGTGTAGGACTGGTTGTGCCCTACCAGAGGTACATAACTAAAGCCTTTGGTTATAACTGACTTACTGCTCATTATAGAATATTTTAAAGGCAGTTAGACGAGGGATAAAATCACCAGCTATGATGCTCTTTTTTTCACCTGTTTTTGAAGAATGTCTACAAGTTTATCTGCACAGTATAGTGAGCTTTCCTTCATGTCAGAGGTAATTTTTATTTAAGTTTGGCTCATACTCTTTCTTTACCTGAAAGGAATGGGTACTGATTATACAGCCTCATTTTTAAAAATGCAGAAGATTTAAAAAAAAAGATTAAAAAAAGGAAAGTGGAGCCAAGCTGGGTGTGTCATTTGGAGGGAATGTGGAGCATTCTTTCTGGTTTTGGAAGGATAGATGGATCCTTAGCTTAGATACAGTGTGTCAAACTGGGGAATAGCAGAGCAGATTAGCTAAATACCTCCATGCTTCCAGGTATACTGAACCCAATGGTTCAGATGGAACTGTAGCAATTATTCCGACAGGCCCAGAACATCACAATGACCCTGAACAACCATTTTTCATCGCAGTTACATCAACGGTTAAAAAGATGATGAATAAACACAAAATAGATTAATGGAAAGTGACTTGCCAAGAAATAGAGAAGAGGTAGTTATTTCCAAAAAGCGTAGGTGCAAAAAATATACTACCTTTATTAATGTACAAGCTACAGTTGCATGTTGTCACTGTATCATCTAAGTTCATTTTTGTTTGCCTCACTGACTTGGGCTCAATTATGCCTTTATCAAAGCCTTAGATGGTTGTTATTCAAAAGAAAGGGTTACACTGTATATCTTTCTTATCTGCTCTGTCATAGATGTTGATCATAGAATGTGGCTATTGGCCAAAGCAGGCAAAAATCTGTAGACTTTGACTTTAAAAAGGTGCGACTTTAAAAAACATAACTACAAAATTGTTTCTGAGAGTTTCGTATTTAAACTTGTTTTGTTGTTTTTTTAACAATGCTTCTTTCCTTATAACCGTTTCGGCCATCCCCCATTCATGCTCATCCTGAAGACATGTCAGGGCAATGCCCTCATTAAGCATCCACCACCACACAATGGCTTTACCTTTGTGTGGTCAACCAAGACCCCTTCAGAATGTATGCCTGTTTAAGAATGCAAATGACAAACAGATTTTGAATCTCATCCCGTAATTAAAAGTGACTCCAATTTGTGGAATCCAATTTCGAACTTCGTAGAGAAATGGTTTCAAATGGAAGACTTGCTCAATCAGACTTTTTATTTCTGGAAGGAATTCAAATCTTTTTTTGGCAGGAGTCAGACACAGCATGCCTTTAACAGATAAATGCTTTGTTATTTGTGTTCATGAATGATAAAAGCTGAATATCCTGTGTCTGTACACCATTTATCATTGCATCTGCAGGAGATGTGAGACCTGAAAAGTTCAGATGATTAATTCAAGAAAATCTTTGCTTTTTTAAACTGAATGCTTCTGTTTAATTAACCTGATAACTCTATCACCCTCTTTCAAACAATTTCAACACCAATATTATTTGTATAATTTCCTCATCTGATAGAAAATACCAAGTCAGAGGCTAATGTCAAGGTTGGCATCTATCTAACCCTTTGTCACTTTCCCTAAATAGAGCCAGTGCCCTGCTCGTCTCTTTACCCTTTCCATTACAATCCAGCTATTTGTTGTCATGTAGAGATGCTGAAAAGCAGCTTGTCTTGATCCTAGAAGTGTGTAGTCGGCAGATCCCAAATTGGACGGTAATCAGATCAGTGTGAGGAGTTTGACAAATGACCAGTGACAGGCATTGGACCCTGGAGGAAGGGAGGAGCCAGCAGAGGTTAGGACTGGGGGGGCCACAGAGGTTAGCTTTTCAGAGGCGCTCAATCGAAGGGCCATTAAACCAAATCTTTGTGCGATTTCCCAGTACAGCACTGCTGATCCACTGGATGGGTGCCTGACATACACTGACTGCTCTCTGTAGAGGTTACGCACCATATGTTTTGAGTGTGAGGTATTTTGCAGGGGGAAAAAATGCCCTTTTAAGAAGAGAACATGGCATTCTGTGGTGGGAACAAAATAAAAAAGGAAAATAATAATTCTACTTTAAAACATTCAAGTTTGTGTAACACCCGACTTTTCTATATTTTGACATTTTGAGAAGGCATCTGAAGCAATGAGCTGTGTCTCGATAATGAGAATCAGAAAGCCATTGTGATTATTTTTAACTGTTGGCTGTGTGTTATCTCATGTGTAAAGTATGTCGTCTCTGGGACGTCTTGTCTCTAGCTTTGTTTTCTTACGCCTGCCGTCCAAATTTCCATCACAAACATCTCACCCGAAGTGACCCTTTGCTTTATATCTGTGAAGAGGCCCTGATTAGCCTGCATACATGTGCAGATAGGCCCAAAATCCTTGAGTTTGGACTACGTCTGAATGCACGTTTTAATTTGTGTGCCTACGTGGATAGAGGGGGAAAGTATGAATGAGTGCATATGCTCATGCATATGTGTGAAAGCGCGACGATTCAAGCTTTCCCTCTATTCTCTAATTATTCCCTTTTCCTCCTTCTCCTCCCGTTGGTGCTTTCTCACTTGTCTGCAGTGCACAGTTCAGTGCAGAAAGAAACCACCTCCATTGAGGAGTCGCTCAGTCAAAAGACAGGCTCCGTTTTGTCTCTGCTCTTTCCCTCCGTTCATCAACTTCCAGTCTCCCCCACTCTTAGGTCAGATTAAGAAAATAAAAGCCAAGTAATCACATGGCGCCGAATGATAAATATTCATAATATTTTCTAAGCGTTGCACAATATCCTAATAAGCGGAAAATAGCAACTAGAAAACAATTCCAATTATTTTCAAATCCAAAGGATATTCATTCATTCAGACTTGAGATGCAACAGTCAGGTATTGATCTATAGAATAAAATAACTTTAAAGGAATAGTTATCTCTTTCTTCTAAAGCTCTTATCCCACCTGTTGTATACATTCAAATACACCTGTTATCTGGTGAACCTCCAGACAGGAACACAGCTTTACCCCCAGGGATCTGTGATCTGATACCCCTGAAGTAAGTGTGTAAAGCAATGAGAGAAGTGGGGGGTTGTGGTTTACTGGAGCCAGGGCAACACAGAATTTTGGCGGTCCCCTGAAGGGTTTCCCCCCTACAAAGGCTACCTCTTCAAACGGATGTATGGCTACATTTACAAAAAGGATCGATGATGAGGCGAGGGACACTGAGGTGCAGGTGCTCAGAGCGCAAAGGGGAAGGCAGGACGGCGTGTGCAACAGCTTTTTTTCTATTATCAAAAAAGCAGCTCAGAGAGGAGCTGTAAGTCACAATGGAATCTGAATTGAACCACTGAAAGAGTCAGCACACAGTGACTATTTTAGGAGATTTTAACTGGGGTGAAAAACTGCAGTTGTTGCTTGAACTGAGAGGATTGACCTGAAATTACATATTGTCATAATAAATTTGTCATTTTTTAATGTCTTGACTCTCACATCCTGTGATGTTTGCATGATTTTAACAGTTATGCAGAAAAACACACTGAAATTGTATATTTTGATGAGTGAATTTAAATGACAGTGATTATATACAAAATTTGGGAAAAAGACTTGAGACCTCAGAATTTTGGTGACCACGATCCTTGCTTCCAGCCATGAAAGCATAACACATATTTACCTTTATCACTTGAAATATAATACATCTCAGCAGTGTTAAACTTAATTCTGACCAGTGGAGAGATTTCAGTTTCCCAGAAGCAGAGATTTAGTACCTGTTAAGCTCTATAATATTTCCTTGAAATATGAATTGAAACAATACATACAAATGTAATCTTATCAGTCTTATTATTCTTCTGATTGAGCATGCAGGAGGGAAGAGGGTTCAAGGATGAACAGGGAGTTTTTTGTGCTGGGAGATAGCAGAGGGGGTCATAGCATAGGCATGTGTCTATTGTCCGAGCAGGCCATTGTATAAGGGGTTTTAAAGTTTGAAGTCTGAATGTGTATCTGTGTGGGTGCGCTGTGTTTAGGCAGTCTAATTATACTCTGCACAGTCAAGGATGACCTATAGCCAAACCAAACTCAATTCTGAGAAGGATGCAGTTCAGGGAAAGAGGAGGAGTGGAAGGGGGAGGAGATGCTGGAGTGCAGTCATGCAGCAAAAGAAAAAGCTGACCATCCAGTCTTTTGGTTGCACATTTGTAACATTTTACTTGACTTTGTGACTATTTATCAAAACTGTGCATTAAGTTGTTTAAAAGTAAGACAAGATGCTACTTGAAGGTTACTGTGAGCAATGTGGATCAACTGACGTACTAAAACCATTTTGAGTGAAATTACATTTGTTTTTTATGTTCGCCAAATAAGTTAAACACATTATTCACAATATAAAAAGAGTTCAAGAATAGATTAGTATTTGAGTCAGTAATTTGCTGTCCGGCTTAGAATTGGAGAACAAGACTAATGTTGCTTGCTGATAATGAGTTATTGATGACCGTAATCCCATATACATCTGACATTTGGTCAAGAGCCCTTTGCATCGATCTTTTATCCTCTGAGGAGCCCCTTTAGAATTCTACCCTGATGCATAGGTACACAGCAGCGGTACCAACTGGAAATGGCAACAGGAAAACCTCCTCCCACTGTGTTGGTTTCTCAAAATCTAACACCAATCAGTTCAGGAGGTCATCAAAGGGGACTCAACTGCTAAGAGAAGTAGACTCAGCGATGCCATGCAGAAGTGTTCAGTATCTGTCAGCAGTTTTTGGCTGCCCAAGGTCTGGGAGTGGGATCAGGTTGGTTTCCTGTAAAGCGGGGGCTACATGCCTATACGCATAGCATCCATAAAGTTTACCCTGTCATTTTTGTCAACCATTCCCTTGGTGCAGTTTGGGGAATTTAACAGCCTTCAGACCACCTAACTGCCAGTGTCCACAAATCGAAAAACCATATAAAATATAAAAACATTATATTCCATTTTAAGAATGTATCTTTATATCATTCTATAAAGCAGTTTGTGTTTCCTGTTGTTGCATTGTCACCCAGTTTTCGAGATGAGGATGTTTCTCATGCTTTTACTGACACAGAAAAATGACATCACCCTGTTATGACTCTTTTTTTTTAATTAAACAGGTAAAAAGAGACTATCCACAAACATCTAAAGTATCTAAAGTCTTTGACTCCACTTATGTGGCGGTTAAAGCATCTGGCCCTCGACAGCATCTTGACCGCCAAAACTAAACTCCTTTGCAAATTCCTTCATTGTATCCAGATAAAGGTATTCAAATGTGGATGTGGTAGGGAGTGACAACATCTGTCTTTCTTGAACAATATGAAAAGCACTATACCTATTGTGAATTTTGGAGGGATTCTGCTTCTTGTTAAATTTCCCTCCAAATAGGTTCAGCCAATTAGAAGAGGTGTAGGGGGCAGGGATACTGCAAACAAGGCGGACAGCGGTGATCCCATGTCTGACCTCACCCCTGGGCCTGAGGCGTTGCCATAGCACCGCTGGGCTCCCAATGACAATACTCCAACCTAGATCACAAGCAGTGGGTTTGGGGGATGCGGGCTTAATTGCAGCTAATGAGAGTCATAAATGTAAAGTGAAAGGAGATAAAGATGCTGTCATTAGCGGGTTTATAACTAAAGAAGCTTTCCTTCCAAAAAAGCCGATTAACCATCCACAGAATTTACTTTGCAAATGAAAGTCAGACAATCATGACAAGCTCGCCCACCCACTGTTACGAGCTAATGATGAAACGCAGCGTTTAGAAGGCAGCAGCACGTACCTGCTCCAGTCTGGCTGTGATGAAAAGCGGAGGCCCTCTCTGTGGATACTGTGTAGTCTAAATTCCCCCACAAACCTCATGTACCGCAGTAAACTTCCTGTGCATTCTGCTTTGGCTGTAATGAGACTTCAGTTGGATTTTTCATGCCTGCCTGCTGCTCCCAATCAAGTGCTGACTGTCAAAAGTCAAATCTTCCGAGTTAACAGTGGAGACGCTGTGTGAAGAACCACATGAAAAGCGTCTGGTCTGTTTGCCCTTGAGCTAAACTATTCCCATGTGTTCTTTAGAGCAGTGAGGAATGTGAGAATCATCACAAAGGACATCAAGGCTAGCTGCACTATTGACACTCTGCCTCTTTACAGACAGTAACAGCTCAGTGATACTTTCAATATCTGTTTGCATGGAGATAAAGAATTGGATGTCATTTTAATGTTTTAAAGCTAGTTGATATTAACACAACACTAGATAACTGTTAAGTGCAGTTTGTGGAACAAATATTTGGTCTACTTCTCACTTTGGCATGAGCCGAAGACACTAAAGATAAGAATAAACCACCAAAGGAAAACCACTCATCTAAAGTGGGAGATTCTGCCACCGTTCTGAAGTCTGAGCCACATTAATCATCGTGTCATTGTGTTTTAGAGTCTGTGTGTCATTTTGCTCCATCTACAAACACAGAAACAATGCCGGAAAGGCATTTGACCTCACAATTAAGATAAGAATCATATGGTAATTATTCAAATTGAAAAGACAACATGAATCTGAAAAGTAAAACGATTCATTATGTTGCAAAGTGGCCACTGTATGTGCTAAAAAATTAGATTTTTTACCTGATTATCTTCAAAGCAGCCTTTTGCTTAGAGAAAGGTTTGATTAACTTCATTTGAGCCTCTTCAGACAAAATGTGGAATTTCCTCTGACTCAGTTTTATTTTTTTATTTACTTTAGCTTAAATATCTTCATAACAAACAAAATTGGAAGAAAGCTAAATGACTAATGAGAAATAGAACCATAGAGTAAAACAAGATTAGAAGAAACAACTCATTTTAAGGTGATGAAAAGTGTCTTGAATTTGAACAGAGTGAAGTCCATCTCGGACACATGCTGCCTCTTCCCTCCATTTTGTTAATGAAAAGTCCCCAGGGCACCCAGCTGTGACCTTTGGCCCCAGACTCTATAATTAGGTTATATTTGGAGTTGTTGAAGGCGTAGGGGGGAAAAAAGTGCGGAGCCTTAAAGAAAAAAGAAAACCTGCATCTGATGAAATTGAATTTGTCACAAAGTGCCTCAAAAAGATACAAACACACATGATGCTACAAAAGATAGGAAACAGTTGTTTAAGAGATAACAACAAATAGTCACAGAGAGTTATGAGATATCCCTTGTGAAATATAAATACCATGCGGAAGAATCCTTATGCAAAAGTTATGTGGGATCTTGTGAAGATTAAAGCACACATGAGAGTATTGTGACAGTGAAGCTAAGTGATCTATTACATGTTTAGGAAAGCATTAGAGAGTGTTCTCAGGGTGTCCCTGCACGTTTCCAGCTGTGTTTGCAATCAACTTTGTCTAACTATGTTTATCTGCTGTAGGACCCTCTTACAGTTTGGTTCCCACTGGGCTTTACACTAACACACACAGCCACCCGCTCTCTCCCGCTCTCACACACACACACACACACACACACACACACACACACACACACACAC
>JABUIW010000056.1:6970840-7030481 GCA_013363375.1 Menidia beryllina
ACACACACACACACACACACACACACACACACACACACACACACACAATCCATACAGTCAAGATGAGAGGCACAATGGGAAATTTACTATCACACAAACAAACATGTGCACAATCAGCATCCTGAGAAAGTGCAAGGAGGGAACAGGTGTCGGTTTTCACATGTGGCTCTCATAGAGGCTCTATTGGTAAAAATCAGCACAAGCTTTTTCCAAGGCTTTTTTTTCTCACAGACTCGGACATCCATGTGACAGCGATTTTAGAGCATCAGTCCCTCACCTGCATAGCGAGGCGGGAAAATGTCAGTCTCCCTGCTCTCACTGACTCATCACTTGACATTTTTCCTACGCAGAACAGGATGTCACTTTGGAGGATTGAAGACGACACAGGGAAGTGTTAGAAAAACTGGAAATGATAAGCATGTCATTTCACCACTATTTTTTTTTCTAATCATTATGCTGAAGCTCGACATGCCAAGAAACCTTAAATAAAGTGATTTTCAGACAAAAAAAGCCCAATTAAATGCTCCTCTTTTGGCTTTATGAAAGCATGTTAAACAAAGATCATGTCTGGTGATATTTGAGGAACTCCTCCACAGAACAGCATGCCAGTGATTCTATATTCTGGCTTTGAGAACATCATGGTTTCTCTCGTTTGTGTGTGGAGATTTTGGCCCCCTCTGATTTATTTCACTTGCCTAAAATCAATCCAACCAGGAAAAAAAAACTAAACCTTTGTGAACACAAGCTGGTTGTCAGAGGATCCTGACAAAGTCCCAGATCTCATTATCAGCAGAAAGTTGACTGTGTGCAGGAACACAAACAAGAATGATTTCAGATCAACCAGATTAGCACAGACGTGCTACAGAAAACATGGGAACTAGGGGACCTCAGCTTCCCAGCTCAGGTCGCTATTCGCCGTTTCAAGGGGGAAATTCATTTAGCTGCTACGCTTTACTTCTCTGAAAAATACACAGCCTGTAGACTCCATTAAGCCTCCCTACACGCTTGTGGCTCTGGTTACGGCACAGCGAGAGGAATTGGCCTGGAAATATCAGCATCTTCGCATAACAAACTCAATAATTGTTGCATAGAGAACAACTTTCAGCATGAAATTTATACATTTTACTTGCAGACTCCTGCCTCTGCACACTGAATGGAACATGTGAACATGTGAATGGAAATTATAATGTTTGCTTCCTTCAAACTGCATCTGGATTATTGGTCTTGTGGTTACTCTGTGGACAGATACTTTCTGCTTTTCAGTGAAGAGTACCCCTTCTTTGTGAAAAGGACGCTCTTTGTGTCCGAAATAGTGAGCGGAAACAGTGAGGGAAAGTTATACACAAAGTCAAGGTTCCGCAGATACCACTAACACCACACTGTCACTACATCCTCTCTGTGTTTGAACACAGCTCCACACAAAGGAACACAGTATGCTGAGCAAATACACACAGCGACGACATGGATACGCAAAGTCTCATACGCTCACAACAGTGGCGTTTATAGACCGTCTCATTGGCAGGTTGGTGAGAATGCGGCAGAAACAGAGAGCTGAACTTCCACGGGAATTCGGTTCAGTGGGTAAGGTTGAGGACAAACAGACAGTGTTTCATTACAGTCAAAGATGGCATTGTTCCGGACGAAGAACGGAAACAAGCAGGCCTGCTGGTTCACGGACAAAACTGACCTGTAATTATCACAGTTTAATTGCACTCATCTGCGATTTGTCATGCTTAAACATGTGGTGTCAAACCCAAGGAGTTTCATAAACTACCAGCCTCGGTTGATGGAATCAGTCAAGCTCTGCTATGGTTGTTCACATCTTTCAAACGTAAAATTAAGTTGATCTTTTACAGATGTTAAAAGAGGACGATAAAAGTAAACCAAGTAAAGCCACAGATAGTTCTCTGTTCTTCTTGTCATACGGTTCCTTTGATTCCTTGAAAGGAAATATTTCATCATTTTGTTTTTAAAACCATAAGAAAGCCTATACAGTGTACATATGCTTATAGGGGGATATCGTTCTTTGTAGCTGACCACCCACATAAAACAACAACATTGACACTGTGTCAAACTAAATAGCCACCTGATGTGTGTGTACACACATCAGATTTACAGCGTAACTTTGACTGTCTGTGTCTAAGCGCGTTGTGCACACACACAGGGATGCTCTGACACGTTAGTGAAATCCATTTAGGCAGTAATATATTCATTTTCCTTTGACCGAGTCTCCTCTCCTCTATCCCCCCATGGCTCTGCTCTTTAAACTTTGCTGCTTTTAAATGCGCTGCAGATAACAAAGCACGGTCCTGCTGCGGACAATGAAGCAGCTGGATTTCTGCACATGTGCCTTTGTGCCGAGCTGTAGCCTTGTCATAACTCCATCGGAGGGGCCCAGACATCCATCACTCACACGCTTACAGCCAAAAGTCCCCGGCTCGCCGAGATGGATGGCAACGCTGGCACAAAGGGACATTTGATTTGGTTATAAATACTGCGACATGAAAGAGAAACCCAGGGGGGAGAGGGCAGAGGGCACACCAACTGAGGAGGGGAGGGGCACAAATCTTCAACATGGTGTTACGTCTCAGGATCACATTATCGACCCGTGATCAGCTCTGGATTTAAAGCACACCACGCCACATCGAGTTAATCGTTTTTGCTGTGATATCAGTTGACCTGAAGATGGACTGTCAATAGATTATTCCTATAGGAAGGATTACTTTCCTGTAGCATAAGGTTTTGTAAACTTGATCATGTTAATGTAACCAAATCCTACTGTTTCAAATCTGCAAGAATGATTTTGGAGTTACTGGGTTCCTTCTCCCAGAAATTTGTGTTTCCTCACTTGGACATTAGACTCTCAAGAACAAGATACTTTAGTTCATAGTTTTGCATGGTGGCATTGAGCACTGCATTGTAGCATGATGACAAGTTTTAAACTAGTTATTGAACCAAAAAACACAAAAAGCAATAAAGATAAGTTAAATGCATTTTGCATTTTTTCTGGAAAAATATTACAAGCACACAATATATCTTTGCATGTTGTGCAAAAGTCTTGATTCAGTCATTTCTGTATGTAAAAAAGAGGTAAATCTATGCAGCTTTCTAGAAACACAAACGAAGAATCCTTAACTGAGCTTGTTCAATTCTAACAAGTCTGGAAATCAACTTGAGAGCCTTTTTCCTCAACTCAGCTGTTGGAGTTTCTCTATGAAGTCTTCTGGAAAAGTTCTCCAGGTTTCTTGAGGGATATGGCAAAACTTTTCTTTGGAAATTGGAGGCCTTTGTTCTCTGTCAAGATAATCCCAGCCTGTTTTAATAATGCTGATTTCCAGGCTGTGTGGAGGATTTATGAGACCCATGGCTACTAATATTCAGCCCAATCCTTGTGTCATTTGACATACCTCAGTCTTTTCCTCTTGTTTCTCCTCTTTAAGAATCTCTCGTTGACAGCCAGTAAAAGGATCAGCTGAAGGGATTTGTTCTTTTGTCCGTGCTTTATTAGTTTCTTCATGATGTTCAGGAAGGTAAAGCAGACCAATATACGCTCAGCAAGATCCTCAGCAGTCCCCACGAGCTGCAAAATAGCTAGCTTTGCTCCTTCCAAATTTCCTTATGCATGGTAACAAGGGGAAAGAATCTGGAACAAACGATGCAACCTAAAATGAATATTTCATCATAGTTATTTGATAATCTATATAATATGTTTAAACAATGGTTCCTCCTTTGAGTGGGTTGCCCTCAAATTCTTGAAATATTCATGGCTCTGTGTTAACAGGGTCAACAAACAAACAAACAAACAAACAAACAAACAAACAAACTAAACTAAAAAAACTGACATTTCCAGTGGAAATGGGTGAAAAAACAGTAAACATCAAAATACAAAACATTTGGAAAACAAGGACCTTTTTAAAAGATAACAAGGAAGTCTGGATCCCTGGAAGGAAAACGCCAAGTGGGGGGTGTCTCTGGACTTTTTTGGACAGTGCTGTATTCTTTTGCAGGGCATTGATGCGCGCTGCAGACGTTGGTTGGTGTGAAGGCATTCATCGTGCCAGTTAATTTGTATTTTCAAGTCTGACATGTCCAAACACAATGGCGATTCATCTGCGCATACAGTTACTTACTCTGCGGGGCCAGACGGCCCTCCCCCTTCGTCTGAGTGAGTGGTTTAAAGTTTCTCCCGGCGGGCTCTGATTGGTCTGTGAAGTTTTTCAGACGGGGAATAACTTGGGAGCCCCGTGGCCCCTGGAGCACAGCGTCCGGCCAGCGAAGGAGTCGTGCTCTCTCATCCAGAGCGCACCGGGGCGAGAGGACGCACAGCTATGGAGGCTATCGGAGATAGATGCAGAGGTTTATAGAGGACTCTCTGAGGCTTAGGACATCGCAGCTTTTAGAATATTATATATAGATACATATATATGTTATTCTATTAGAATCATCCGGGATAATGGTTAAAATGCCTGGCTTTGGGGGTTGGATTAACGCAGCATGGATTTTTCTTTTTGCCCTTTTTCACTCCTCTTTTTCCAACTATTCTGAAGACCAGTGCAGCTGGAGAGGAAGGCAAGTATTTCAGACTCTTTCTGTAATGTTTCACAGTGTTTGCACAGTGGGAAAAAAACAAACTGATGTATGCATGCCGGTCAGGGTTAGTGTGGTGAGTGCGGAGGGGCCGGCCGCACGCAGAGAAGGCTGCTCTTCGGACGCGGCTTGTTTAGTCTTGCCTTGAGGCTGAGACGGAATTGTTTGCGTTGGTCTGCTGCGATCGCGCCTCCGGAATGTCTGCAGGAGGCATCCAGGTCCCGGGCTGACCGGGGAATTAAGGATGAATGCATACTCTGGATGCAGCGCTTACATTTTATTAGATTGCTTTTTCTTTTCCCTCTCATCTTAGTGGCATTTTGGTTTAAATATGTTAATATCTAAGATCTGTGAAGTTTGGTCAGAGTTTGGTGCTACTGGCCTCTGCAGCGCAGGTCTGCCAGTAGGTGGTGCATTCAGAGTTAGGTCCTCCTGAACTTGTGCTAAAGTTTGATCTTTTTTTTTAACATACTTTGAAGTCGTCGTCCTCTTCCTGATTAAAATCTTGTTTATAGTGTCTATTTGCATGATGGCATATAAAAAAATAGTTGATCGCATCCTGTATTACATCCTGCAGTTAAGTGGCATAAAGGGAAAGTTGAATGTCTGCAGATAAAAGTGTACTAAGCCTCATTTCCTGTCCTCTTTCCCCGTTACAGTGGATTGTCCCAGCAGCAGGGCAGCGTGGAGCAGATCTCCCTGCATTGCTCTGAGGGCACACTTGACTGGCTGTATCCCAAAGGCGCCCTGCGCCTCACCCTCTCCCCCCGCCTGCCCTCGGTGGCCGTGGGGCCGGGCGGCAGCAGCTCGGGCCTCATCACCGCCTGCGTCAAGCCCTCCGAGCAGTTCCACGGGGCCCAGCTCTACCTGGAGAGAGACGGGGTCCTGGAGCTGCTGGTGGGGGACCGGCTGGAGACCTCCCCCCCTCCCAGGGTGCGCTGCTTCAGCCGCCTGCCCGGGGAGAGGGTGGCCCTCTTCCTGCAGGCCACCCCTCATCAGGACATCAGCAGGAGGATCGCCTCCTTCCGCTACGAGCTCAGAGGCGACTGGACGGCGCGCCTGTCCATGGACTCCAGCTCTGTCAGCAACGAAGGTGAGCCAGGGGCTTTTACAGACACTTAGTGGAGAAATTTTATAAGAAGAGGCCTTTACTTTCACTATGTGTCTTCAGGGACAGGAAAAAAAACATATCAGTGACTCACACATGCACAGCCATGCTTCTCTTTCCCTTTTTTTGCTTAAACATTTCGGCAACGTGATGAAATGTTACCTTCTACAGTGTCTGTGTTTAGTGGAGTCCTAATTCAGAGCAGGTTTCTGCGGGTTGGTCGGACTTTCCTTTGGCTCCTGCAGAGTGCAGAGAGGAGGAAGTGGCCAAACTTTCCCCAGAGGCGAGCGGGTTTTGGAGTAGGAGCGAGGGAGCTCTGGAGTGTGGGAGGAGGGGTACAAAAGCACAGTATGTGGGGCTTTCTCCAGAGTCCAGAGCTCTTTGAATGGGTACCGCATGAGTATTCTGGGATTACTGCTGTCGCCTAGGCAACAGGGAGGCCTCTGCCCAGCTGAGATGCTCTTCTCTTTTGTGAGCGGCCTCTCTGTGGGGAGGACTTGTCTGTAGGAGTGTACTCACCCCCCCCCCCCCCCACCCACTTCTCTCTGTTTCTCACACACACACACACACACACTGATTAGGTTTGGAAGGGGGTTTGGAGTGAACTAGAGAGTTAGGAATCTCATTTATCAAGAGGTTTTCTCCAAGGAGGGGAATGTGAGGGGTGGCAACGAGATTCCAAAGAGAATTTAAAATAATGCCACAGTTTGATCAGTGCAGACAGCCTGAACGCTGCCAGTTTGGTTCCATCCTTTTTCCCATAAGTTTATTTTTCAGTTTTCATTCATTTTTACTGTGATAGATTGTTTTCTTGCCTTTACAAAAAAATAAAAAAAGGAAAGCAGAATTGTCTGAGGTGAGATATTGCATCTCTGAACAACTTTGAAGTCCCCCCCCCCCCTCTCTGAGTCTGGCCTCAGTTTGTGCTTTGATGAGGTGTGACTGTAGGCACCCTGGAAGGCTTTAGTGAGGAAGTTTCATTTGGCCTTTAAATTGGCCCGGCTGAAAGAGTCTCACACCTTAAAGCCCTTCTAGTTCTGGCAATTGCAAAAGTAGCAGCTGTGCGTTGGCAGCTCTGCGGTCGATCCCTGAAGGTTTGTTTAAGGTCTGGATTCACATCTAACATTCCATCGCATCAGATCTGGAAACACCGATCATTCTTTTCAGGGCAATTGTGAAAAGTTTTTTTTTCTTTTTCTTAACTGTTTTTTGTGAAGTTTCCATTTTAATTTTGAGCTCTTTGTTGTCTCTCCAGATGCCTGTAGACCCTGCAATGACACAGAGATTCTGATGGCTGTTTGCACCAGTGACTTTGGTAAGTTACGACAGAACCGAATTGCCAGTCTCAGTACAACACTCCCAATACTAAAAGGACCTCTCCCAAAGCACTAATTTATGTTTTTAGAATCCAAATCTAATGTTGAATGTGTGTAAGGGCAGAACACCTCTGTGCCTCTAAATCCACACATCTTAAAAGGTTAAAGGTGAAACTGCAAATCTCTGAACTCCCCTAAAGCAAACCCACTGGAACCCCTACTAGAGGCACTGTAGTGGTCTAATCCTAACATCAAACCCCCCCCCCCACGCCCCAGGAAAAGAATCAGTGGAATAATCTACAGTCCTTTGACTAAAGCTTTGAAAGGAATTAGGAGAAGTTCAGCCAGCTACAAAAGTTAGAGGGATTAGTGTGTAGGCTGAGGCTACCATCAGTAAGAGGCCACCACAGAAGTGGCTGAAAAGGAATATTTTCAGCTTTGTAAGATTCCCAAAACACGTTTATACTTTATATACAACCACTTGCTGCATAATGTAAAACTAGTTCAGAGCTTTGTTTTGCTGCTAAAGTCGGTTAAATCAGAGGACTGTTTGAAAATGACAGTGGAAGTGAACTTGTAATTGACCTGCGTACCTTGTTTCTTCTCAGTGGTACGAGGTAACATCCGCTCCGTGGAGGAAGATGAAAATTTGCGTGCTGCTGTCATCAAGGTCAGCGCCACCCGCGTGTTCCGTCAGAAGTACGCCCTCTTCACCAGCACCAGCCGCCTCGCCAGCCGGGGCGAGATCCGGACTCTGCTTCAGTGTGGCGTCAAACCAGGACCCGGCAGCTTCCTCTTCACCGGCAGGGTCCACTTCGGGGAGGCCTGGCTGGGCTGCGCCCCCCGCTACAAAGACTTCCAGAGGACTTACGCTCTCGCTAAAGCGGCCCAGCAGATACCGTGTGAGCTGCCCGTAGACTGAGACGTCCCGTGGCACCGTGACAGAATGGATGCGGTACTGAAGGTCAGGCCGAACCCGGTCCTGTCCAGGAAGAGGCTGCGGTCCGCAGATGTCGGCCGCCGGACCCACCGGGCCGTTAACGGACATGGCCCTTCCCAAAGCACTGGGGAGTGAATGGACTTTTTCCAACACCCTTGTCAGTGCAATATGCAGTCAGTTGGTCCCGAAAGCTGCGCTGGAGTCATGCTGTTATGGATTTGGTTGATATGATCTGTCAACTGCTTTTGCAAACATTGATACCACATAACTTAAATGTAAATGTACTGGAAAGCTTTCCATGAGGGATACATTCATCCAAGCCGGTCATTCAGGTGTACTGAGAGTCATCGCTTGAAACTCAGGAAAACAGGTTTTGTTGAAGGCTTACTGACTATATGTCGTTTGGGATACCCTTCAGGCTGCTCTGTCTGTGGGTTAACATTTTTAGAGTATTTCTTCCCAGTGTTTTTCACTCAGACACTAAGCATGGGACAGTGATCTTCTGCTGGCTTTCTCTGTGTCCGGTTGTCCTAAGAGTTACTGTTACCAACGAGATTATATAATGTTAAAAAACTATTTGCACTCAAGGAAAGGAAATAATCTGGACGGTGTGATGCTGCAAGCACTGAAAAACCAAATAAAGAGCAACGATATGTAGCATAGTGGAGCGATTGAGAATTTAATATATGTACAGACACTGCGAGCACATACAGTTGTAACACAGAGCTACGGCTACCTGAGAGGCTCAATATAGTGCTGAAAGCACTTTTTTGTTCTAGCCAGTCTGAGATTTGTATTCATTGACAAGACGGGCATTAAAGAGCATCAAATTGAAGTGGGGATAGTTTCATGTTCAATTTCTGTTGCGTGCAAAATATCCCCAAAACTAACTGGACCACCTTTGACTTTAAAGGTGATTAAAGACATGTTTGTCAGTTGAGTTTCTCCAAAGCTGATATTAATCTGAATGGTAACAAGTTTTTTTTCTGTTTCCATACTGATGATAGAAGAGAAGGTTTTGTAAAAGGAAAATTAAAGACAACAGCCATTCATAAGTGAAAGTCAGTGGGATGAAATGAACAGTCTTTGATATAGAATATGTTAACCCACTTGGTGTGGCTAGCTCAAGGCAAAACAAATATGTATGTTATTGGTGTATAAAGTCATGCTCTGTGTGGTGATCCAGATTTCAGATGTGTTATGTCAAAGAGAAGAGGTTCATACCAAATGATGTGCTCACGTGCTGTTCCTAAAATGCATACACTGCTATTTTGTTTATTTCTCATGTGAATATATGTTAATATCAAAGTGAATGTAAATATGTGAATAAGAAATTCTAGGAAAAAAAGAAACAAAAAACTTATTGTCACAGTATTGTGGAATATTTTTATGTTTGTGTTATGTCTGCGTTATTAAAATATTCAGTCACAAAACACAAAAAGTGAAGCTATTGGTGTTTTTTGCTCCTGATTCTTTCAGATCTTTTAGGCCAGCAAAACTCTTTCATGCTTTGTTATTTCCCCAGTACATCAAAACAGTTGAGCCTGCTTAGCCTACTGCATGTACCCATGAATCACTTTGCTTAAAGGCCATGAACAAACGACATGCCTGTGAGAGTGAAGGCCCAAAAGGCTTGTGAGATTTAAGAACCGTGTAGGAGGGGGAGGGGGTGGACAGGCAAAGAGGTTGAAAACAGCCGTTGGAATGCTGTTGTCCTCTGCCTCCAATTTCCAGGATTCAGGAAGCAATAAATTGCCATTAAGAGAGCCGTGTGGCAGGCTGAACTGGACCGAGGTGCCACACAGTCGCTCGCTTCATCCTGACCGCGTGTGCACAAGTGCACAATCAAAGCCGTGTTTTGCTAGGACTGCACGTCCTCCGCTTGGAGAAAAAAGACCGCAGCATATTTGTTACCTGGCACGGCCGACCGTGGAACATTGTCTGCTGAACTGCGTGACAGATAACCTCGCCACCTGTTTCTCCTCCTTGCATTAAAAAAAAAGGGCTGCACGCACCTCGGTACGATCCCAGATTTACTGCGTGCAGTAAATCCATTTTGTTTTCGAGCAGCTGGCGGAATTAACACGGTGTTCAGGTTAAATGGAAAAAGAATCACAAAGGCTCGCCATGCTTCTCGGCCCGGGCCAGCTATCTCCCATACAAGGCCGGCGCTTTGCACCGATGTCCAGAGCTCCTGGGAGTGAACCTCCCCAGCCATTTACTGCCTCAGTGCCCCTTTAAAGCATCCTGGGGATGGGTGGGGGGGGCAAGTCGTCCTGCCCTGTACTCACACACATTGATACACTCTACTCCCTCCTTTCCAGCCCATCTGAGGTTACTGCTGCAGTCTGATAAGCCAAAACAAAGGGCCCTCTAATTATTGTCCCTCACCTAATACATCATGTGACATTTTGACAAAGCTGGACTTCCTGCATTGTTGTCACATCTTTGTGACCCCGGCTTGAACCTCTTAAAAATGAGAATTTATGTCACTGTTGGCAGTTACATAATGATGTTCACCGAAGTAGTTTTCGCAGTTACTCATGATCTGACACATGCACGGGACAATATCTGTCAAATGAAAAATTGACGGAGATCTCCAAAAAAAGCACCTTTGCAAAATATCCCTCCATTGGTATTATTTGCATGTAGTTGAATTCTCTGAAAAATGGAGCAGACACAATAATCCCACAGTCCCATTCTCTCTTTCTTTTTGTCCTCTTTTGTTGCTGAAGCGAAGTAAGGATACCTCAAAGCAGGAAGCACTCAGGAAAGCAGAATCCAAAGAGGTGGGGGGAGAGCTGGTGGGTGTGGACCTGCATCAGCCCCCGGGGGATTTTGAGGGAAGTGTTCAGAGACAATGCTCCAAAGATGAGAGCAGAGACGGGAAAGGTGCGCCTTGACACAGTAAAATATAACGCTCCACCCAGAGCAGGGCGCCTGCTTTCTGCACAAACCTTTCCTGTTTAACAGCCATACAGAGGTTAATTAAGTCAACTTTCCTGAACTTTTTTTCCCCAGTACACCAGAAAACCACCAAACCGTGAACATCTTTATCAAATTGTTCAACTTTGCTCTGTGCTGACGGGACGTTTTCCTCTCAAAGCAAAAATGGTCTACTTGTTTCAGTCTCTTCTATCACATTAATCTTCTCACAGTCAGTGGAGGTATGAGGCTTATCCTTCTGGCTCTTTCTCCACTGGAGCTGTCCTGTCATGGGTTCGTCATCCAGTCTTTCCCACAACTTTGTCCACAGCTGCTGCTTTATGCTAGGAATCCAAAACAGTGGTTGCCACGCACTAACACACATCTCTCCCACAAAGCCAAAAGGCACTTAGGGACAGTGTACCAGGGATTTTTCCTCTCGGCCCAGGGTTTCAGCGGCCGTCTCCCCTTTGAGTCTCTATCTGTGCATCATGTTGGAGAAGTTGGGGTGAATATGTTTTGGCATCCCAGATTCCCAGCTGACAAAAGCCCGGGACAGCTGAAGAGGTGATAATTTCTTAAAAGAAAATGGTAATGTTCAACTTTAGGAACTTTGAGAGCCATTTGTAAAGGTGATGACTTATACTGGTCTGTGTGTCAGTGGTTTGGGTAAAAAGCTCAGCAGTATGGAGGAGCACCTGTTCACAGAACATGTCAGCGTTTGGGGAGAATGACATGTCTAAAGTGCGTGTAAGTTTTGGTGGGTTGAGAGGTCAAAGTAGAAAAGAGAACAAGTGAGAGAGCACATTTATGTGGCCATGTTATCCCTCTGAAGTACTGAAGGGAGGAAAGCAAGGAGCCCTCTTTGTTTTTCAAGGGCCTGCAGATGGCTATAATCCCTTCCAAAATGCGCAGTGAAAATCCATCAAGGCAGGGTGGACATGGTGTTCGAGGGTGGAGGCGGGTGACACTTCTGCCAGGGAGGGGGTCCCGCAAGGAAACATAAGGTGGGTCAAACAAGCGACTTTGGTAGTTTCCCGCCAAAAAAAGCATTGTGGGGAAAGACAGAGGGAATGAATTGCAGCCCCCTCCATTGAGGGCCTGCTTGCTAACTCTCTGTTTGAACTCAACACAGCTGCCATCCCATCTCTGCACCCCGGGGCTGACAGAGCTTTAAGGGGTGCAAACACAAAAATCTCCTAACACCAACATGATCATACAAGCATGATGCTTTGCGACATTGACGACTAAAGGATGGGGGCAAATATAAGCTTTCTCAATTCAGAATAAATGGCAAAAGAGGAATGAGTGCCTGGTGTGAGACAGTTGTGAATTGAACTTGGGAAATTTTTACGTTTTGCTGTGATTTCGGAAGAGATTGATGAAGACCAATAACTTCTAGTGAATGTTTTAGCAACTCGTCTGTTTTAACCCATAGACGTTAATAAGAAATTAGAGATATAAGGGCGCATTAGCATGAAGATGAAGATGACTGCAGCCCAACACCCAGGACTCCATATTTAACCTTCTGCAAAGACCAGTATTTCTTTGTTTGTTTCTTTCACATAATACCTCATATGTAACTTACCTTGCTGGTTGTAACTTTCTGTGCTCTCTCTTTCAGTCGTGGCACCAGAAAAACCCTCTGCGTTAACAGTGCCTTTGACTTTGTTTGCTCTACTTATACCGACACTCCATAAAGCTGTTACCTGAACGTGGCTGACGTCAGCCACCAGGACACAAAATCCCAGAATGAGTCTGTCTGCTGCAGAGAAAAACACCTGTTTTCTTTCTTTTTCTTTTTTTTCCTTTGCTTCAACTTCAAACCATGATAATTAACGAACAGGATTACAATTTTCAAACAAAACATCCCTGCCCGTCAACACAAAAGAGAGAAACTTTCCTGACAGATCAGCAAAGTTATTATGCTATGGCATGCCCCCCCCATCTAATCCTGCTAACTGCAGCCCTCCTCTATAGCGCCCATTTTTGCCTGATGTGTCTCTCCTCTGAGAAATTGTCTTGGGTTACCTCCCTCGAGACATTCTGCACTGTGTCTTTTGTTCCAGTTGTTTATTGAGTAAAGAGGTAGGCTGGAGTGAAACTGCCTCTCACAGAGGTTTTGTAATGTTCCTGGTATCTCCTTGCATATTTCTTCTTCAAAACACACCTTCAGGCAAAGATTTCTCAAACGATACGTCCAGTGAACAAGGCCATGAAATGGTAAAATGTGGTGATGTAATATTACTCTCATGTTTAAACTTAGGTTTGTTTGCTTTTTTTTATAGATAAAATCAGGTAAATGTATTGTGTTTTTGGATATTACACTGTTGATATACTGAATTTCTTAAAACTATTAACTATTAGTAATTTCTACTGAGCCTGTAGATCTTTGATCCCACATGTTTATACAGCCTTTAAATCGTATTTTTGAGTACCTCTCCCAAGCCAATCTTTATCAAAATCATACATTCAGTTTTTCATGAAAACAACTACAAACACCTAAAGAAATGATTGTTTTTTAAAATTTGCATTAAGGAACATTATTCTTAAACTGCTTCACCGCATTCAGTTTTCTGTACCCTGTTGATCCTTTGCCCAGCTCGAGGGACTCTCTGAGGTGTTCATTTGATGCCCAATTCTGCTACTGACTTGCTGCCAATTGACCCCGAGAAGCCTCAACAGGTTTCTTCAGCTGTTTCAATGTCTACCACTCATTTTGTTCGCTGGTTTGTTATTCTTGATTACTTTGTTTAACTTTTGTGACCGCCATCAAATTGTATTTAAGATTATATTTGAGATGAAATGCCTTTATTTTATGTGGAGCACTCATAGAGACACATATAAAAACCACACAGAAGCCAAAAGTTTGAACTGGGAGTCCTCTTGCTGTGCGGGGGCTTCTGTCTTTCAGCACCATAAATAAACCACTGACGTATAGAAGGGCACTCAGGGAGCTCTTCCTCATTCAAGACCTAAAACCTTGTGTTAAAGTTTTAAAGTTATCTTTATCTGCACTGGAATTTAATGTGTTCTTGTTTCTTTTTTGTTTAGTTTTTGAATGCTTTGCCTGTTTGATGGAGTTGATTCCATTTGTCTGTACGGACATTAACAGTGTTAAAAACACAAAACATTTAAGAAGCTATGACTCGATAGCGTTAGAGGTGAAATTTAAGAGAACAAAACATTTCTTATTTGTTTAGGGAGACTAATCTGTCGAGTGTGAAATTGTTAAAGGAAATATTTCTGGTGTTTTTTGTTTTTTTGTTGTTGTTTTTTTGCTACTTTTTTCTAACTATCAGAGGATGAAACTTTTAACATATTTTTGCCCTGCTGGAATGTGAATAAGTAATGCTAAGTGGCTGCTGAGAGCACTTTGCATGTTGCATTGAGTAAAGACAAAGAAAGTGAAGCCGTACATGCATCAGATGTGCTGACAGTCAGTCGGCATGTTTATATTCCAACAAAGTGCACTCACACATTGTGCATCAGCCAAGCCGCTGTGGCCCGTCTGATGTGTCAGAAGCTCCTGAGCTTTCCTCTCCCTTCGCTCTACACTCATTCCAATGGAACATGTGCGCTGGAATTCTCCCCCAATTAAGACAGGGATTAGCTGGGTCCACTGTGGGAACGGGCTGAGTGTGGGAAAGCCTGTCCGTTCCCTCCTTCCCTCTCCGACACTCAGCCTCATTCTCACTCGCTCCTGTTCATCAGGCGGCCTCCCTCCCGTCTTTTTATCACCCTTACTGTAACTGTTCTCCTCTCTTTTACTGCGCAACATACTTTATGCTTTCCTTTCGCATCACATTTACTCATTTTGAATGCCTTTTTATGGCTTAACCTACTTTAGCTTAGCTTTTTAAAAAAAATCACTTATTGTTATTCTTTTTTCTTTATAGTTATGCATCCAAAGCCCATTTTTCCCTCTCTTTCTCTCTCTTGAAGCCACCCAAAATCTCCATAGCTTTCAGACCTAATTCTCCAAGGTTTTTTGAAGTGTACAGCCATTCTATGCCCCCCCGCTCATACGCGCTCCCCCTCCCTCTGAAGGCCTCTCCAGCCTTCACACCGACGGCTTGTCTGGGGAGAAGCTGAGGACTCTCCCATGAATAGTCTCAGGCTGTCAAAACTTAAAGAGGGGGTGAAAAAACAGGTGCCCCATAGAGCAGACAGCTACATTTTGCATTGTTTGCTTACTGCCACATGCAGTCCAAGAAAACAGGACTGAACCCAGACTCAAAAAAACTCAAAGGTCCAAATTACCATCCATGAGAACCTCCTGATTACACATCAGTTTTTTTTTTCCACCGTCACTGGATTTTTATCCCACCAGATTCCTACCCACATTCCTCCGGCTCATTGTCACCTTTCCTTCGTGGTTCCCATTCTACCTCTTTTCCTTGTGTTCCCATAAATCCCTTCCCTGTGCACTCCTCCACACAAGGCTTGTCCGTTCCAATTACGGCAGTCCCGTCCAGCCCCCAGCTCACACACTCTGCACACACAGGCGGCTCTCATTAAGCCTGTATCAATTAGGCATTAACCTCCTAAAACAAAGGGCCTCTTGACGAGCAGCCCATCGCAAGCCATGTGAGGAACTTCCTCTGCATCGCGACACCCTGCTTCCCATCCTCAGAGCAAGACAGTCACCCAGAGTTTTTACCCACTTTCCCACCACCAAATCAAACCTGTGTTCACAGCAACATCAGAAAAACAGAGGACAAGACAGAGTAAATCAGCCTTGTTTGTTTACATCGGTTTTAACATTGATTAGGTTCAATCTTGCAGTATAGTGGCTTTACATTGACTATCATGCTATTATTATCTGCCCCCATGCTTACGATCTCCTTATGAAGTTGTATTGATGTGGAAACAGTTCAATTAGGTTTGATATATTTATATTTTTTATCCTGTCAACAAAAGTAAAAATGAGCAAAAAAAAATTCTTAAACGTTTTATAAGATGAAAACAATAACGGAGAGGGAATTAAATGAAGCCAGGCTGATGGTCACTGAGACTTTCATTGACGGGTATTTTCAGGGGACACAATCAAGAAAAAAGGATGAAAGAATTTACCATAAAGTATAAAACGGAAGCCAACAAACCAGAAAAACATAAGACAAAACTGAATTCCAACTCGTGCAGCCATACCCCTTCAGTTTGTGCAAAATAAGTCTGTGTAAAAAATCCTGACTGACGATATACACATTACATGATGTGTTGAAATTGTATTCATGCTTTGATAGAAAATAGCATGACTGAAAGAAGAAATACATGAGGACAGAATGAATCAGGAACTTTTAATTATGTCCTCTTTTAATAAGTAAAGACAATTGGGCATACCAGTACCTGGGTACTGGTACTTTTTGCCAGGCTTACTCTGACATATCTCCATTAAGATTAGTATGGTTTTTATGTCAGTAAAGTCGCTATCTCCATTAACATTAGTATGGTTTTATGTCGGTAAAGTTGGGTATTCTTCAAGGTGGCATTTACACACTGCTTTGCCTCATGCAGACCAAAAAGCTACCTGAATGCTGTAAATTTGGTGGATCCAATGTTTAAAGCTTCTCAGACTCTCCACGCCCCTCCAGTATTGAACATTTTCCAATTTTGGTTGAAGGGATCACTAATACACAGTCAACATGTTTGACTAAAATCCATGCATATGTCTACCTTACACACAAATCTTACCACTGATCATCGTCCTGCCTCTGTTTTACATAAAGAAATGACCAAGTATGGAGACAGCTCTAGTAACTGAACACATTTGCACTGCACCCACCCTGTTGTGGAGTTTCTGCATGACTGAAGACAGTTGTTTCCCATTAAAATAACCACAAATTACATCACCCCCGCCATTCCTTCTCAAGGTTCATTTTTATCTTTTCAAACAGGTTTGCAAATAACTACCATAAATGAGATAAGAAATCTTTATCTAATGTCTTTTTGATGCCACATTTAAACTAGCTGAACCCAATCTAATAATGGTAACAATCAGCATTTACATCATAATAGTGGCCACCTACTGTAAACTGTGGATAGATACCAAGAAGTCAACTGTTCCATAATGTCCCGGCTTGGGAAGCGATATTGGCACTTTGCCTTGGAGACCAGCTGTGGTGCACCACACTAGTTTGCACTGGTATTGTTACATTTTCAACTTGTTTTTTAGTCGCTCGTAGCCCATTTCATGTGTCCAGGTTTGCAGATGTCCCCGATGTCTCTGCAGAGACATTACCTCTCTGCTTTTGGTGATTGAGTAACAAAGAAGAACCTGGTTTTGATTTTCCCACAGATCTGCTGGTGAGAGTAGTGGTCCCCAACACCCAGGGTTTTGGCACAGTGACTATGTTGGCACAGACCCAAGCTGTGCACCCCCCCACCCCTTTTCCCAGGACCCTGGGAGTGTAATACATTACTAACAAAATCCCACTTCCCATTCCTCTCAAAGTTTCACACCCATGCTCCCCCCTTACCTCCCTCCTATGGCTGGCATGGCCCCATGAAAAGGGAATTGGGGTGACATGCATAGGACTTCTCTTCCCTTCTTTTCCCATCAGAGAATCTTAGCCTCAACATTTTTGTGTGTGTGTTCATTTTGGCTTTTTTTTTTTAACAAAAAGCCTGCTTTTGCTCAAACTAATCTTTTCGCTTTTAAAATAAGTGGACTTTGCCATTTGGATGGTATTTCAGCTGCAGGCCATGGCGTGAAACTTACAGGGTAAAAAAAAAAGAAAGAAAAAAAAAAAAAGAGTCTTTCACTGTTAAATGGATTTAAAGGGAAGAGCACCACCGTGGGTAAAAATATGAAAGCCCATGTCTGGAAAAAGCGCCTGTCTGTGTACCTCGCATCTCTCTGGACAGCACTGGGGGAACGCATTCAAAGGCGTGTACGTGTCTGGGTAACATGTAATGACATTATTCTCACCAGGGTGACCCCTCATTGTCGCAAGGCTTTCTTCTCCCGAGCTCGTGAAATTGACATAAGCTCTGCAAACATTCCAGGCATTTTTTTCTCAAGGCCACGTCTCATTGGGGGTCTTTCATTGAGGAAACCATCAATATGAGCAGCACCACCTACCAGTGATGTGAAAGCATGATTCCCTCACCAGTTTCAAAGCTTGAGGTGGGTTTCTCACATAAATCGTCAATGATAAAAGTCTTTTGTCTCAGAAACCGATTAACATAGATGCGAGTTTAGGACATTCATTTAAAAAGTTACAGCGGTTCTCTGGGATTTTAGCTTTTGGCTTTCACTGACAGTTTTCCGACGCCCTCCTCTTTCCAAACAGTCTGCAGAAATGTCAATTCTCGTTTATAATGCAGCCACAAAGCTCCACATAAGAATATTTTCATGCCATATAAATAAACCGTTGTGCTGGCCTTCACAGGGGGTTGGAAATGCAGATACTGAGGCTCCAGGAATGAGAAACACAGTATCCAGTCAAAATCTTACAGCCAACTATAACTAATTAAATCTGACTATATAATATGTGAATACTGAAAAAAATGTTTGCTGGTATGGAGTATGTTTCTTCCTCAGCTGTTTCCTTTAGTCCAACCTGAACTAGTGGCCTCAATCTTTTTCAAATATCCATTTCACTCAGCACACAGCTGACAACATTTGTCATTTGGACAAATGAAAAAATGAAACTCCATCTTGAGGGATGACATTTTTCACTGGAATTTAGAAAAACAGCCGTCTGACAAGTCTGAATGAATATGAAGGATGACTATCGCAAAAAAAAAAAGTTGAAGGATTCAGTGATATCAGTTAGCTATTCCTTACAGAAAATTGACGGGCACTTTTACTTTTTCAGGAGATAAAGTGCCGAAATCAGGAAGAAAGTCCTGAAATTATTAATTAAACCAAAAAGCTCTGCTGTGTGGGTGTCAGGGAAATTAGTCATACACAGCCTCTTACTGCATGTGTGTGTTTATGTGTGTTTGAGCAAATATCAGCGTGCTGTTCCAGGTTTAAGTAAGGACAAGTCATAATGTGGCTTAACTGAATCTACAAAATTTAATGAGCAGAACTCTTATTGTTGGCTGAGAAGACTGCGCTCTGTTATGATACTGCATCTCATTCAGATCAGGGATGCTCTTGTGAGCTCTTCTGGTGTTGCTGAAGTTCCTCTTTGAGTCAACATTTCAGGAAAAGTAAATAAACAGCTAATTTTCCATTCTTTGATCCATTTATTCTTCGGAATGGGTATTAGGAAACAGAGTAAGATCCTTTATCTTTTTCATAAATCAACTTTCAGCTTATAGGAATGTTCCGTTTTTTAGGAAAGGAACAAAACATCCCTGCAGACGAACTCATACCAGGCTGAGATCAAACACTTTTCTCACAATATAGAAAACTGTATTCTAACCTCAGGAAATCTCCTATTTAAATGTTCTCCCCTTTCATGTCTTCCAGATTTTACTGGTCTCCATACTTGCTGGTTGCTCTCATCTAGGAATGGTCTGATGTGGGTTGGATGGAAACATGGCTCTTTAATGGATCTTCTTTGTGTTTTCAAAAATAGATCAAAGGATTTGGAGCCAAAGACTGAATGGTGCGCACATCCCGCAAACACAAATGTCAAACTTTGAGGACAGAAAAAAAGCAGTCTAATATTTCAGCACTTTTTTTCCTGCTCTTGTTTGCAAAGCTGGAGACAGACTCAATTAAAGCTTGACTCCTGAAATGAACAGCTGGGGATTGAAATGACCATCCACCAGAAAATGATCATACAATGCTATCAAAAAATCTCAAGGATAAAGCCACTAGCTGAACACATGGGTGACAGTGAAGTGAGTCTGAGAGGCTCTAAGAATAACCAACATAATAAGAATAACCAAGAAATTAGAAATAGCTTGTATCATGCTTATTTGAAAATGTAACTTTCAAATCTTAGAGAATATCAGAGCCTTTTTATTGTTTTATTTTGGAAAAATTCTATGTCAAATATGTTTTAATAAGCTGAGGATTCTACACTGGACTCTTTAGATCAGCAGAATGACCCTTTTCAGTGCTGTTAGGTGATCCACAGCCCACCTTTGCAGCTCTCTGCGCTGCCCTGTTGCTACAGGAAACTAACTTTGAAGTCAACAGCTCACAATACAAATGGTTCTTAGCTTTGTGTTAGAAGTATGAGCACAAAGAATCCCCGCTGGCCGAATGCACACATTTATGAGACAAAACAAAAGCAGATCAGTCCATTTCAAAGCACCCCCCCCCCCTCCCCTGTTCTCAGCTACCTGCTCCTGAGTTGCCTGCAGCAGACCTCATCCTGCTCTTTCTCAGTTTCACCAGACTCAGGTTCACCGGACTCCAGGGTGAAGTGGGCCTCTGGAGGTTCAGGATCAAGACCATTCTCTGGTTTTGCCAAGACCTGCTCCCTCTGGGCTCTAACAATGAGGAGGTTTTTCATGTCTCACTTTCACTGGTTAAAATATGATTCTCTCTTTGGTCAAAACACCATTTTTGGGATAGCCCTATCAAAAGTGTTTGTGTCTGACAATTGTTAAATGTGTGAAAGACCTGATTTTTAATAGGTATGACATTAAAGGTGATACATATTTTTAGTCATTCTTTAACCTTTTATAGCATCCTGGTGGTAAAATTTGAGTCATGCATACAATAACCCACAGATGGGCTTCATATAAGAAAATGTGATGTTGTGTGTCTTGTCTGAAGACGTTTAAACATATGAGGTGACTAGCGATCAAACTATTAAAAACTATCAAACTATTCCTGTAAAAAGGAAACCAGCCTTGCACGCTACTCCTTCTTCATGTCTTTGACTCGCAGCTGCAGCTTAGAGTTCTCTATTTCTAGCTCCTGCACTTGGCTTTGACAGTACATCAGGACCTCAAACAGCAAAAGTGCAAATCATTTCAATATCCACGCATTCCACCATTTTTAACCAACTGAAATTACACACTTCAGCAGCAGAGCTAATTATGAGTTTTTTTAGGGGGGGTGTATGCTGTAAATCAATAACTGCTCACCGTCCTCCTCACAGACTCCTTTGTCTGTCCAATGTGGATCTCCCTGTTTTCCTGGTGCTCTTTACCTTTCGCCACCCTGGTGTCCAAAGACGCCGCCGACCACAAGAGAGCGAGCGGAGCCACCGGAGCGCAGGGCCACATCACAGGGGAGAGCAAAGAGACCACATCACATGACATGAATCAAACACAACCACAACTCAGAGGAAAAAGTCCGATGCAAACCCAGGGCAGATGTGTGTGGGTCGTACACCCTGTGATGGGGTTTGCTTGCTTGATTACTGGAAATAGAAAGATAATGGTATTTGATCTCGACCGGGCTTGTGCACGAGCAAACGGCCCTCACATTTTCTCCTCCAGTTTTCTCTGCTGCTCCACGTAGACACTCCTCATTTTCTTCAGAATGTCTTTGATCTCATTTTGGTTTCCGAGCAGCTGTGCGCGAGAGGATGAGTAAAAAGCCTCAGGAGATAGGCTGGGACTTAAACTGTTCACCGAAGCCTGTGAGACACATGTGCTTGCCACCATTTCCAAAAGTGAGACTATATTCTATGTTTACACACTCACAGTTTTCTCTGCGTTTTTTTGCTCCTTATCCAGTTCTGCCACATCCTCAGGCTGTTGGAACAGTAACCATTTTTAGGATACATTTACAGAATTATATGCTGACAAAGGAAGGGACAACACAAAATAAGTCATAAAAGACTTGCTTGTTGTGTAAGCCTCTCATTGACTTATGATTCCTCAAAGGTGCTTATTAACTCCAACAAGGTGTTTCACCTGGACTTTGATATGTGCCATGCAACTCATCAAAGCATGGCTGTCCAGCTCCCCGTGAAGGTCCTGGGTGGTAGCATTTATTCTCTGCTGCTCCTTTAGCTGCTTTGGGATGGCATCCTGGGCTCGGGCCAATGCCCGCAGCTCTGCACTCAGCTCATCACTCAGAGCCAGCTCCTCATCGTGGGCCTCCGCCAAAACACAGTAGTTCTTCTTCAGCTCGTTGTACTTCTCTGCCAGGCCTTGGCTGCTCTCTCATCTTTCTCTTAAACGAGCTCCAGTCGACTGGAGCTCTCCGGACAGCTTGTCACGCTCATTTCGAAGCTTTTTTATCACACAGTCTCAGTTCAGGATCTGACCAAAGAAAAGGAGTGAAATACAGACAGCTGCTGCTCCTTTCACATGAGCGGTTCCCACACGTGCACGCGCATCTTTTGCTTAGTAAAATTATTTAAATCAGTGAAACTACGTAATTTCATGTCATCCTTTTAACAAAACAAAAACAAACAGCCCTCACCTCGTCTTTCAGCTCAAATGTCTCCTCCTCATATTCTTCTATCATTTTGTTAAGTTAGAATTTTCTGACTTGATTTGATAGATTTTTTTCTTCAATGGTCAGTACAGTTGAGTTACTTTAAAGATTAGGTAGTTCTTGCATACCACATGAAGTCTACCTTCAGCCTTTCCTCTTCAGTCTGGACCAGTCTGCAAGACAGATACATTGGAGTTGTTCAGATGGGTCAGTCTGCTTTCCAGGTGACCCACTTTGGTGAGAAGTTGTTCTTTCCTGTCTTGCAATTCCACCTGATGTGTTGTGAAGTAACATACCAGCAGTCATGTCACCTCTGTGTTATCTATGCTCAATGTTCACCAAATTGTCCATTTTGAAAAAACAAAGGTGCCGTAATGCAGACAGGATGTCTCTTTCATCCTACAGGAGATTAATATAAACTCATTTTTAAAAGGAACATAGTGACTAAAAGCTCTGTAGGTTTACATTATGACTGTTGGGTGCAGCAATTTTCTGTTTGATAGATTGTTAGTCATTTTATTTTTTTTAATTAAATTTGAGGGAGTTTTTCTTTGTAAAAATCTTGCTATACACGATTTATTTAGCCTGAAATATGTTCAGTTTTACAATTCACCAATTAAATGTCCCTTATTATGTTAGAGTGAATCGGTATGTACCAACAAGTGTACTCACATTTTCTTTAGTCACAGCTTGAATTTGCTCCTGAAGTGGATCTGAAGCGGTCTGGAGCCCTTCAGCCTCCATCATGCTTTCCTCCAACAGCTGCTTGTGTCCTGTAACAGTGTGTTGCCATGACTCCACAACACAATTAAAAAGCAGCGTGGGAACACTGTCCTCATGTATCATTAAATTAGTTTTTTTCATTTTTTTTTTTCAAGAAAGCTGGAAAAATAAAGCAACAGGAGTGTCTGTGTACAATTTATGAAAAACTCATCTTCTTTTTGTGGTGTTGACTTTTCATCCTGGTCCCCCAGCACAACAGTTAAAACACAGATTAGCTCAGACACTTGTGTCCCAAAATAAAGAATGTAAAACTGTGAGGATAATTCTATGGACAACATCGCCTTCTGGTGACTAGCAGTAGAATAACAGGAACATAGTACAATCAAAAGTTTAGGAGTTGTTTTGCTGTACATGGCCAGGACTGGTAATTACAGAAGGAACAATCTCAAGACATATATATTCAAACTGATAATAGATTATCAGAACTTTTAATGTTATACTTTAACTATTATATTTGCTGTTAAAGATCCTTCCTTAACCTTTACCTGTGGTGTATATTCCCCTTAAAATAAGTGTTTTTTGGGGGGTTTACAAGACCAAAACTGTCCTAGTTCTAATGTATGTTAGCATTAAGGGGACTACAAAACAATTTCACAATTTTGTTGATACTAAAACCATTTTTATTGTAAGAATTTTACAATGTAAGGAGATAATGTCAAATGCTAGTAAATTGGTCTTATACATTATCAAAAATAGCTGCAAAGTACTTAAAAAAGATAGAGCTTTTGACACAGAAAATGCATTTGTACCATCTGAGTGAAAGAAAATGCGTAAAAGACTTGACGATGAATTCAAGACAACCTGTGCTATTAATGAACAACTTCAACTTTACATGTGAATAAATGCATTATTACAAAACAGAAAATTTGAGCCCCATTTGGAAGATGATAGATTTCCATACTGACTTTCAAAAATCCCTTTGAAAAAGGAAGAAAAAGAAAAAACATGCCAGTGTGACCCAGTCAAGACATATTCAAGTCCTCCTCCACTTCGTCTTCCTCTTTCACACTGGATCTTTGGCCAGAGTGCTCTACTGGTAGGCCCATCTCTCTCTGCAGGGCCTCTAGGCTCGCCTGGCTAATGTAGAACTTGACGTTCTGGGATGGCAGCAGCTTTTGGAGCTCATCTAGCTTATGGTAGGCCTGGAGAAAAAGATACAAAGAAGGGAGAACTGAGCATCCAAAGACTTCTTAAGATTTGATCACATGAATCTGGCAGAATGGATTTAATATAATGATGAGCATTAATCCGTATCAATAAACATCATCAAGTTTTATTCAACCGATATTGTAAAATAATTATTCAAAACAACTAGAAAAATTGATGACGGTCACCACTTGGAAGTTGCCTTGCTGACAGTGATGCTCAACAAGGAAACCAAATGCATCCCCTATCCTGACAGCAGGGTCCAATTCTGGCTCGTCCAGCAGAGCTTCACATAACCGCACCGCCTCATCTGCATCCTCCGCATACAGTCTGCAGGCAGGTAGGAAAAGTTCTATAACTCAAATGAATGAATGACCATGAAAAATGGTAGGAGTGCGAGTTCAAATCAGTAGAAGCCCTGATTTCAACTCAATTTAAAAGTTAGAACAGAAGAATATTATCTGTACTCCTCTCAGAATCAAAAACATTATATTCTTTAGGTTGAAGGAAGTACCTCTATTTAAGATAAGTAAAATAAAGCAATGGATATGCATGCAAAACAACTTATTTTTACCTGAGTGTAAAATCTTACCCGCGAATGTGGACAAACTTTTTGATCAGGGTAATTTTATGCTGCAGGTGGGCTAGTCTCGCTTCTTGTTGACCACCTGAGGAGTCCTTTACTTTTGAAAGACACTTGAAAGCCTCAGTCAGTGCATCCAGCGCCTTTTCATAGTTTTGGTAATCATCTATTTCTACCTAAACCACACACATAGAAACAATATTGTTTTTTTGACATTTGAGATTTTTGTCAGTTTATCTACTAGAATAAAAAAATAACCATAGAAATATAAACATATATATTTTGTAAGGGGCATACCATACCTGAGCACAGGCTTCATAGAAGCCAGCGAGGAGGTCTGGTGCCCTGCCCTTGGTGTAAAAACCAATTATATTCTTCAAGATTTCTGGGCTTTTACGCCAGTCCAGAGACTGAAGATAGTTGGCAGCCATGATGAAAAGCTCTTTCTGGCGGCACACGTTGGCAAAGAAAATGATTTTCTCTGTGTCGCCTGATTTGAGGAGAGCCTTCATTGCCTGTTTAAAATTGAAACACAACAAAAAATATTTCAAACTTTTTTTCATACTTAAGAAGATGTCAAATTAACTGCATTTATCGGTCTGTAAGATTAGTTTGCGTGAGGGAAAATAATTTCTCAAATTGAAAAAGCTGACACAGGGCAGACAGATAAGAACAGATTTTGTAAGAGTAATATTATTTAAAATGCCACAAGAATATATTAATTTGTGTTTGTTTTAGCACTACAATATGTCCCAATGGACTGGCAGGCAGGATGGTTTTAAAGACACCAGTACTTTAATCTAGTTCACAGAAATCCTCACACCACGTTTATCACACGCTGCATCATTACCTTCTGTTTGCTTCCTGCCTGTGTGTATTTTTTGGTAGCCAGGTGGTAGTTTCCCTGCCGCATGCAGCAGTCAGCTATCTTCTCCAGCAGCTCCTTGCGAGCCTCTTCAGACAAGTCTTTTGAATCAGTCACCGTCATCCTCTCAGCCAGCTCCTCAGTGATCGTCAAGTTTTGAACCAAACACAACTCCAGGGCTTGATTGTACTGGGGGCACATGTGAGGAAACATAAATATCACATATTCATACATATAGATCTACATGCAGGTGAAAATGTGTCGAACAGGTACCTTCTTGGCTGCAACCAGTAACTCCACTGACTTTTCATACTGGGAATGTGTGATGAAGAAGTCGGAGCAGCGAGCAAGAAGAGCTGGGTCAGAGTTCTCATTTAGGTCATCTGCAATGAGCTGAAGTGCAGAGAACTGCTCTGTGGCAAAGGCCAGCTCTAGAGCTTTGGAGACGTAACCGGCCTACAAGACAACAAACAACAGACCGTAGCAGCTCTGGTTCACATCCAGGAACAGCTAATGTTACCTCTACTTTCACAATTGTAAGACTAAACACATGCTGCGTTATTGCCATCTTGTGGAGCATTTTAGAATGCATCGGCCCTTCCCTGTGATAAAAAGACCCACCTTGTGGTAGAGTGCAACTGCTCGGTCCATGTGCGTGCTTCTCTCCTCGTAGTAACAAGCAGCCTCCATCATGTCCTCGGAGTTACTGAGCAGAGCTAGATTCATCAGCTGGTCATCCAGACCGTTCTCCTGGTCAGACACGCACATATCAGTAAACAGCGTTCAGTTGTTCAACCTGAGGGCCTGTTGCTGGTTCTGTACCTTACAAAGTCGTATGGCGTTGTTATAGGCCTGAGCTCGAGTGTAAAAGTGGACTGCTTGTTTGATGTCATCATGGCCCTCGTAATGTCTGGCCAGGTGGTATGATGCAGCTCTGTCACCCGTGTCATTAGCAATCTGAGACGCCTGGGAGACAATTCCCAAAAGCATTATCACACTTCTTAAGGTTAAACAAAAGAAAACTTTAGACTCATCACAGCAGCAGTGCCGTTACTGCTTAATGTGACAGTACACGCTTGTCAGTTAGGTGCCACCACCTACATTACTGTAGAAGTTACGTAGTCGGCAACAATCTGACAGCCTTCTATCTAAGCACGCTCACAGAATATTTCTGAAGCTGACATTGTTTTGAAAAAAATAGTGTATCATAACAACCTCCTGAATGTTCCCCATGTAGCAGTGGACTCGAACCAGGGAGAGGTAATCCTGAGCCAGGTCGTAGAAATGCAGAGCTGAATCCATGTCTGACTGACTTTCCAGGTACTGCGCCCACCACTTGTAGATGTTCCTGGATTGACAGGATCGTAGGGCTGATGTTAGTCTATGCACATACTGTAAGTATTGAAAATTTGTTTCCATTTTTTACTCACTTGTCCTTCGTTTTGTGGACATAGAACTCTAACAATGACGGGTCATCCTGGAGCATTCTGGGCACTTCGACCCTGTGCGTGTCTGATTTTTCATAACTGTACAAATAAAAAATGAACAAAAGGTCTTGAACACAGACACACATAAACAGTAAGCTACTTTATCACTGTCATATAACTATAGATTGGGTCTTACTAAGCCAGGGCCAGGTTCTTGTCGCCCATGGACTCGAGGTATTTGGCATAACTGTAGTAGGTGGTGCGCAGGTGGATGCGATCGTGAACTTCAGCTGTCTCCAAAGCTTGCTGCCATTGGCCAGAGGCCTGATAGAAAATGTTCAGCAGGTCATAGCGTTGACAGCTCTTGTACAACTTTTCTGCTTCTTCCTGTCGGAGGACAGGAAAAAATTATGGAAAGGACCAAAATGCTTTTGGTCAGGAAAGTCCCCTTGCTCTGTCTGTGGTGACATGCTTCAGCCCAAAGAGAGGATGTGTTATTTGTAGCCAAAAGGATGTGGCCTCACTCTATGTTGGACAGCAGGTTATTTATAAAAGACATTTCATAAAGTAGGTGGTGACCTTTGTTTTAAATGCTTTGATTGATCAATTTTCTTCAGCTTTTAAATAATTTGCCTCAATACATTCTATTCCGTTTTCAAATTACAAAGTTCAATCGAAGAAGAAAGTCGGTGTAACTTTCACCATGTCAACTTCCGTTGGAGTAGTCCACATCTTACCAGCATGCCCAGCTGAATGGCCAGCATTGCCACCTGGGCTTCTTGCTCAGGCTCTGTCTCGGCTTCCCGCAGTGCTTTCGCTGCCCTGGCATTCCCCATATTCCCAAGACACACACGTGCCACATCCAGTCGGCGGGTTTTCACACACATCCGTGCCATGTTTTCCCATACTGCCTTACTACAGAGAAAAGAGAATAAGCCGTCAGCAAGGGTGATGAGTGGCTCACTTAAATAGGATTTTATCATTAAACAACCGTTAAAAGAGCGTATGTACGTCCATCTGAAAAGATTTACTGTTACAACTCTGGAAAACAATAAGTGTTTATCTTCACTTGGTTGCTGTTTGCTTTCTGTATACATTGTGTATTTTTGTATATTTTTTAGGAAAGGTCTTAACATCCTTGGGACAAAACTGACTCAGATCTTTCAATAATTCTGGGCTGAAGTAGCAACAGATCTACAGCGACAAATACATCACATATGATAACATCAATTTTCCCTAACAAATTAGGGAATTAGAGATTTAGGTCCCAGTTTAGGACTTTAAAATCAAATCAAGAGATGTGCTTTTCATTCAGACATTCCTTTTTCCCCCGTTGAGGCCTTCTGACGTAAACTGACTCATGCCCCCCTTTATTTTAGCTCCGACTTCAATTTTAAGATTCCACAGCCATCTGGTCTCGATTTGCATCCACTCCCTCCTCCTTGCTTTTGCAGATACAGATGTGGGTTGTTTATTGAAAGTTAGGCAACAGGAAATACCCCAAATCTTTAGGGGCCCTGTCATAAGAGGGGCAATGGAGACCAAGAGAAATTTTAGAATGCAAAGGCAGTAAATGTCAGCCAGGATTATACTCTGTATGCTCACAGAGTACACGGAGAATAGAAAAGCCCGCTGCTACCAAAGCGGCAAGATCTAGAGAACCAGAAAAGGAAAGACAAGAGAAGAAACAGGTCTACATTTGGCCCCTCTTCCCATCCTCTTTTCCTCTCAGGAAACACATCCTGTTGCTGGCAGACTGTGGCAGCCAGTATGTTTGTTGCACAGGAGAGAAAGGACGTTTGCAACCGCCCCCTGGTCTCCACACAAAAGAATACACCAAATAGTGACGTCCAACATGGGAGCTTTGGACACTCTCTCATACAAACACACGGACACGCGCGCGCACACACGCGCACACACACACACACATACACACACACACACACACACATTAAAAGTGATCATCAAGGAGGGAGATGTCCGTTTAAAGTTTGTTACAGCTGGGAACTGATGTTGCCAACGGTGGTGAATTGCAACTCCCCTATGTTTCAACTCTGACCTTGAGAATTTATAGAGAAGCTGTGAGCAAGACAGAGAGAAGGAAAAGAGAGAGAGAGCGGGAGAGAGAGATGGGGGGAGCAAGACAGAAAGAAGCAGCAGGAGGTGGGCTGTAGGACTTCTTGTTCCAGTCAGGCATCAGGGGCATTACAACTCAAGACAGCCTTGGCTAGCCTTTGCAAAACCAACAACTGCTCTGCTCCTGGAAACACCGCGTGAAGACTACCTTTTTTAATTTTTAAAAGCAATGTGCCACTGCTGAGGAGAGCACAGAAAAACTATCTGCTGTCTACACAGCGTGAAATAGCTGCAAGCACAGAAGTCACAGAGAGTGCAAAAAGAAAGAAAGAACTGAAAAGGGAAAAGAGTGAAGCACAAAGACAAGAACAGACGTCAAAAACACGAAAGGACTGAGACACAACACTCAAGCTGCAGCCAGTCAGAGTCAGTGGAATGGACCACGGTGCCAGTTGGATCAATCCCCAGGTTCCCACACTGCTGTCTGAGGAAGAGGGCTGAGGAACGGCTGCAACAACTACCAACTCCTGAACGAGGATGAATGGAGATGTTCTTTAGGTAAACCTTAAAACAACGCTCTCTGCAACCCGCCTGTTTTAGCTGGAGCAACACGAGCAAACAGCTGGAGCAAGAGGAGGTTGTGGAGAGGAGTCAGGGGGCCCAGAGCACTTCTAGTGCCTCTGGCCCAGAGGAGACGAGTGGGCAGCTCAGTGAGGAAGAACAGGAGCCACAGGGGGGACACCACGGAGGGGGAGAGGTGGCGGGGGCCGGGCGTCACATGGCCGTGCAGAGGCTGGTGGCGGCAGCGGTGGTGGTAGCCCTGCTGTCCCTGGTCCTAAACAATGTCGCAGCCTTCACCCCCAGCTGGGTTCTTCAGGCTCTGGAGGACGGACGTAAGCGGAACGTGGGACTGTGGAGAATGTGCCCTAGTGGAGCGGAGAAGGGCCGCGATGACATCCAAGCTGGAAACAGGATGCAAGCCACGCAGAGGCAGTGTGAAAGCCTCGGATGGGGCTCTGATTACGCAGGCTACCAAGAATCACGCAGCACTGTGAAATGTAAGTCCCAACTTAACATCAGATTTCAAGTTAAGCTGAAGTGCTACTTGGTTCTGCCAGCAAACAAAAAGTGTCAAACATTTTAGTGCAATTTGTTGCCTGATTGACACTTACTAGATGCGGTAACTTTAAAAAGAAACTAATACAAAACAGATATGTATGTGCACTGTTGGCTGTGGAATTTCAGAGTCTGGGCACCATCCGGTCAAATGGATACACATCAGTAAATTAACCCTAAGTCCTTAACTTTATCTAATGTGTCAAGAGTAAACACGAGGCCATGGCCGCCTGCCAGGAATCTGCAGAATGTGCTTTATTTAAATGTCCCTTTCTCTCTGTTTGCTGCTATGCTTCCTAGTGGTTTTTAAAATCTGGGTAAACATTAAAAGTGCTGTGACTGATTTATGCGATTTCCCAAATTAAACTCCATTGAGAAATCACCTTTCAAGAACAAGGGTGGGAAGTGCTGAACTTTCATTGCCAAGCTTCACTGGGCACAATGGGTATTGCTGCTCAGTAATGCTAGACAAACAAGAACCTCACCATTCACAAAAACATCATCAAGATCACATTGGTGCTTCTTTGATCCAAAGATATACTAGACTCCTATTTTAGCTCCATGTCCCAATTTGATGTAGACATATTTTAAAGCACATAATAACTCTCATTAAAGTTTGTCATGTGTGTTCATGTTAAATGGTCACTTCATATAGTGTGAGGTATAACACAACTTTCCTTCTTGTGTTTAAAGTGCAGTTCAACATGATGCGAGCCTGTAACCTAATAGCGACAGTGGCCCTGACTGCTGGTCAGCTGATCTTCCTCCTAGGCCTGGTGGAGCTGCCCTTCATCACACAAGAATCCCAGTGGTGGGAGGAGGCCATCGCTGCCCTCTTCCAGCTAGCTAGTGAGTACCAGCATGTTGCATGCTTCCAAAGGCCCTGCATCTGAGAAGCCCTTTATATTCTGAGAGGGAAGCAAATCACATGCTCCACATCGGACTACTATGCCAAAGATTAGCCTCAAATACTACAGAGAAACACTGTTAAAAGTTGACCCTGAGCTATAGCCACGCACATTTTATCTTAGTCTATAGTTTAGCCATTTAGAGTGAAAAACCTGGTGTTTGCTATGCAATGCGAAAAATGTAACATTTCCTAAATGTAATATAGAGAACTTTCGAATAGAAGTATCACAACAAAAATGACATATTGCACATATATGGAAATAAAAAAAATCCAGATTTTCTAGAGACAGGACAACAATCACACCATTTCCTTATTTCTCAAACTTGTTTTTGAAAGAAAAAAAAAGTACAGAATAATTAAAACTACCTAGGTGAGAAAATATGAACTGTTGGTAAATCATTAACTAAAAATTTACATCAGACAGTGGCAGAATGAATCATAATTAGATTGTGCGCTTACTGAATAACTAGCACCTATCCACCCCTTAAACCTGTGTGTGACATTGAATTGGCTGGCATGGTCGGTCCCAGAGCCCCCGTTGAGGAAGTGTGTTGTGTTGAGTTGTGCGCAATGTCGTCGTCGTTTTCGTTCAACTGCATGGTATTGCAGCAGTGTGAGGGGGGTCTGCTCCGGGTCTAAATTTAGTCCTAGTCCAGAATTCATGGGCCAGAGCCTCAGCGAACCAGGGAGCGACTGTCGGGCGCCAGGATATCCCTGCTCAGGACGAGGAAATGTCTGTGACTACCTGTTATGCAAACCCCTGAGCTGAAGAAGGAAAAAGAGGGGAGGGGGAACCAACGGGAAAGACAGTTTTCAACAGGGACTGTGTGTTTGTGTGTTCAGTTTAGGGAGGGTGTGCATACATTATGTGCATTCGTGATTGTGTGTTTATGGTGTGCCTCGGTAGAGAAATGTCCTGCTCCATGCATGACAGCAGGGTGGGAATTGCCTCTGTCAAGATAAGCTGGCCTAGCTTTTATGTCTGTGTTTACAAAATGTCCAAGAGCAGCAGCAAAGAAAAGGCTTGTTTGTATCATTAGTGTGTTCAGTTAGTAATTGCAGCAGGGAAGATGACTTTGATCCCAACCCCATGATGGGCAAACTGAGACGCCTCCCATTTGACAGCATTTACCTATAATAGACAATATTCATGCCAAAATTCACTAAAGTGGAAAAAAAAGCATTGCATATAAAGAATGTGTCAAACAAGATTATTATATTTGTTAAAAAAAAAAAGACATGGATCATACACACCTACTTCCCCTAACACTAAAAAAAAAAATCACTCACGAAAAAATGTGAAATTCCAGTTTTACTTTAGTTACCATATATGGTCAAAATTTGATGTATCTTAGCAGATGGGATGTTCCCAACCTCACAATCAAAGTCTATTCAGAATGTTATACATTGCACCTCACATGCTAGATCTGAGTAGTTTGAAGGTTTATGCATTAGTTGAAGGAGAAATAGTTCATTACTTCAAAGTAGTTAATTGTGCTCTGAACAAACTTCCTCACTAGGCGGTCGGGACTGACCAGAGGATAATGATGAAGCAATGCAGAATAACTATTGCCAACATGTTTTTTTTTCATATTTTCCCTATATGAATATAATTGTTATGGGGCATTTATGCAGGCACTTGTTCCATTTGTGCCATCATATCCCAGTATAAAATAAACAAGTGCAGTTACAGCTAGATTTCTCCCTTCAAAGAAAAGTCATTGTGATCTGTCCTTTGTATATTTGTCCAAGTTGAATTAGAATTTAATCAGTTCTTCTTGTGATATTTCAGTTTGGGTGGTGACTGGTGACATATAAGTTATTACAATGACTGTGGTATGCCGGCTGGAATTCTTAAAGGGAAAAAAAGCCTGAAAAATACTCCAATAATACTTTTTGTTAAGGAAATCCTCAATTAGATAAAAGGGACTTAAATTTTCTGAACTGCATTGGCTACTTCTTTTCAGCAGTCCATTCCATTTGTCCCTCGCCCGGTGTGTTAGTGAATGGGCTACAGTTCTGAATGAATGGAAATATTTTTGCCCAACACTTTCTTTCTCTGGAAAGTTTTTTTGCTTCAGACCTGCCAAAAATGCCCTGGCATTGTCTTTCAAGTGTGAGAGTGTTGAATAACAAAATTAGGCTCCACAGCTAATCTAACGTAGCTATGACCACTCAGTGACACCTAAGCAGCTAGGTAAGACTTAAAGTAAAGTAGTGGCCTTCACACCTCTACATACAACACTGGCGTCTGCATACACACAGATGTCAGCACTGCAGATCTTTGGTCTCTCCGATGAAGTGCATCATTTGTTTTGATTCTTTGGCACTGCACAGCCCAGTTCAGACTACCCAGATTGTTCAAGATAAGCAAATAATTAATTCGAGCGAATTTGTGCCACTTGAAAATAAGCCACGACACCACAAAGTCTAGGAAAATTTGAATAGACAATAAGATTTACAAAAACAAGCCATAACATAGACATTATTAAGATGTCAATGTCATATGTCCAGCAAATTTATTAACCTCGAAGCTCCGGGTGTGGCAAGGAGGGAAGGAAGGAAGGAAGGATGGAAAGAGGAACAAGGGGAAGGAAGTTTGAGAGATAAGTGGATGCCAAAAGAGAGGTTCACATAGCCCGAACTGACGGGAACATGGACAGGAGATTATTCATTATGTCGAATAAGGAGCCAGACAGGTTAAACATAAGCAGATTAAGCAAACAGTTGCATTCTTACGTATACACACAGAAGTAGACACGCAATGATATAAAGACACAATCACCAACATCCTCACTTAAAACAATAGCGGCCACCTAACTATGGAAGTACAGAGAGAAATATAAATTAAGTCCCCGGACCAGTGCCACTGACTGTTTCAGGAAACGTACTGAATCATATCCTAAAGCCCCAACATCCCTATTTCCAGTCATTATTTTTGGTCTCTGTATTTATACCTCTGTGGATAGGGTATGTTTTCAGACATCTATCATTGTTTAACAATGGAATTGCCCCTGACCACACCTGAAAGCACTGATTTAGAGCTGAAATGAATACCTAAAAAGTGTTGCTTTCATGGCTTTCTCTATCCGCAAGGAGGAAAGCTGCAGGCTTTTTGAGACCCTAAATAATTGATGAAACAAAGTAAAGAACAAACAAACAGCTTAAAATGGAAGGGTCAGGCTTTCGAGCTTTGTATTCAAACATAAGTTCCTCCTTGCGTGACATACACTTCTGTGAATCAAAGAAATGGGGAGATAAAACATATCAAAGGCTTTACTGAGCATATATTCTTTGCTGTGATATTTGTATGCTTTTGAAGACAATAATCAAAGATCTTAGAAGTCTTTCCGTAGAGGAAACAGACCTCCTAATTCAAAGGCCCCACACAGAGCTTGAGGTCCACACTGAAAGACAGGACAACCAGGATATATGTCTACTCAGGAGTGAGGGGAATTTTTAAAAAGCCATCATGGCCCTCAGGACTCTCGACACTAAGGGAAACTTACGGTAAATCATAACTTACAATTAACTCATTTTCAGATTCTCCAAGTAACAGAAATAGACATATCTACATTCACAGAAATGGAAACATTCTATAGTCTGGGAAGAATACAATTAAACACAAATAAAATAAAAAGATGCTTCATTCTTTTCTGTGAAAAGTTTTTGCCTGCTCTAGTTGTGTCCTTAGATGTGGAGTAATCATCTAAGAAGTTGCTGGGAAATTTCTGTAATTGTGTGCTGAAACTATGAAACACTTTCCCCTTACGATTGACAATGATAGATGCAATCTTATATCATCCTGATATATATTTTATTTCTTTGTGAATCCATGTAGGCTTTGTGCTCGTGATTGGACTCGTGACCTTCTACAGGATCGGGCCCTACACACACCTTTCCTACTCCTGCTACATGGACATAGCAGCTTGCCTTCTGGCCACGCTGGCTGCAGCCATGCTCATCTGGAACATTTTACACCGACGAGATGACTGCCTCGCGCCTCCACTCATCATCATCAGTCCAAGGCTGGCATCGCCTCTTTACCCACGACTAGACAACGACTACGTGGAGTCGCCTTGCTGAACTATGTGACCTAACTCAAAGAAAAAGCCAACAATGACTGATCGCACAAGGGACCGGCCTGTCATTGGCAACTGTGTGCGTGTCCCGTGACTCTCAGAAGAATGGGGCACTCCTGTGGCTCCACAGTGGCTGAAGGAATACACACCATATATTTCCTCCTCGTTCTGCCCCCATCAATATATCAGACTTACTTTGCTGCTTAAAGCACAAGAATCACCTATTTTAAAATAAAAAATGAATATATATATATATATATATATATTAAAATAAATATATAAAGCAGTCCATAAGTTCCAAACATTTCAACTGTATGAATGATGATTTATGTATTTTACACTAATTGGTGGCTAGAATGGAATTTGGATGAGCACTGTCATTCAGAAAGATTACCATCTAAATGAAGAGATCAAGCTGGAACTTGACAGATGTTATCAAACCTGCTCTTATGGTGTAGTCCCCTGGACATTCACAATTTGGAATTAAGGGAATTAAAACACCATATTACCTCATATTAGTCTCCATCTTTTAAACATGAAATTAATATTAATATAGATGATATCTGTTGCAATGAAAAAGAGGGAGAATAGGTAAAGTTCACAAGCTTTTGAGTGTGCTAACCCAAATCAATAATATTTCATACACAGCTACAGAGCTGGCCATTGTACCAGAGATCCTTCAAGAAATACAGGCAAATAATAATAAACAAGCATAATTAACCAAGCTTTATGAAGTCGTGTGGATTCTTAAGAAAGTCTTTTGTTGACGGGGGAAAAACTATTTAAGAGGCACAGCAGTTAGAAATGGAATTAATGTTACACTGCATAAATCCATTTTTCATTATGCTTTTGCTATGAAACTGCTTGTTTGTCGTACATAATATATTCTTAAATGAATATAATGGGAACCATTTCACAGTGCTATCATTTTGAGTGGCATATTTTAATCGTATCACGGTTCTGAAAAGAACTCAAAGCTATGGGTGGGTTTCCTACAATATCGGAAAAAGAGGCACATAATTTAGCATTATTCAAAATCAATAAAGGTATTTTTTAATACTCAAACAGCTGCTGTTGTTTGGTGTCAATAGACCTGATATAAGAGAGATAGTACATTATAAGATGTGAGTTAAGAATGGAGCTCTAGGACTTTTAGGAGGTCCAATAAAGTATAGAGGGCACAGAAACTTTCATTCCATCAAACTACTGCCTCAGATCAAAACATACTGAACATTTAAAAAAAGGAAAATAGTCTTCTTTTAAATGTCTCCAGGGACACCCGAACCTTTGAAAGCTAACATTTGCTTGTCACCAATAAAGAAGGAACCTTGGACTAACAAGTTTAACTATTTAATTTGTTTTTTGTTTTTTTAAAATAATCTTTTGACAAAAAAATAACCCATTATGGTTTTTGATGTTTTTGATGTCTGGCTTCAGGATCCTGACTAAATCATTTTCTTTTCTTTGTTTTAAGAGCTGCTGACGGCTCAGATAAAAGGTGAAATAGTGCTAAATTAATTAAATCTTTGTTCAATTTAAAAAATCTACACCCAGTCAATTCTATTTCAAGTTTCTTTGGTGGTAAAAATTAAGGATGGAGATCTATCTGAAGCAAACTGTAATTCAATATCAGTGCCATGCTGATAAAAGCTCCCAGGTGGTAATCGCCCAACAGTCATGCAGCCTTTGTAATTAAGATGATTAATCATAAATGACCTCTTTCTTTTTTTTATTTAACTGCTGCGGTTGTAAATCTCCCCCTATTAAAAATACACTGATGCATTATATCCATCAGTTAAAAATAACAGCATAAAGGTAGATGTGGACAAAAAAATTTTTACATGCAGCACAACAGGACATTGTAAAATAGGTTTGGCTGTTTACTGATGAATAGAGGCAAATTCAGACACTGCTATAATAAGAAGAGTTCTGTTTAACATCAGTTGTAAAATGAATGGCCCCACTGTATTCTGTGTCGTTATATCCATATTAACTACAGTTCAAACTGTACAGATTACTTTTGGGAAAGGTATCAGTAACCTTGAGGATTGTCAGTTGAGAGGAAATTGAACAGCTTTAGTCAATTAATTTGATTACTTCAATATGACAAATGACTTAATCCAGTGCGGTAAGGATCACAAGCATTTCTGGTCACATCATGTCGATCTATGTCAGGATTTTTCCTTTGGTGTTTTCAATAAAACGAAAGTAACATTACTTGCCAAAATAACTGCAACACATCATGTCCTGGATTTAGAAATAGCTCACACAGACACTCATACGAGGTTTCTTATACTATAAAATCGCACAATGATGAGCACATCGGGCTTTCACTGATCATTTTGACATCTGACAAGGCTCAGGACTAAACTGCCAACGACACAAGCAAATAACAATACACTTGGTAAGCCTGGATAAAAAGCTTGAGTCAGACTTCAATATGAGAAATTTTACAGATTTGTTGATTCAAAGATCTCCTGCTCAGAGATAGGTCCCTGAAGATACAGGTTATTTCTGCAGGAAATGCACACTCCTGTGGGTGGAGAAATGCGGGAATCGAACACAATACCGATCTTAGAAAAAGAAAAGAGAACAGACGTAACTATAAAAATAGCCATCAATGAGGAACTTAGTAAAGCTGTCATCAGGCCTATTAAAACCTTTGAAATATCCGCCCCGTGGATTATGCTTCTCTTCCACTTGTTTGTTTTTATGCCATTCTTCCCATTTGCGTAATGTTTGTACGTGTGAAAAGGAACGAAACAGAACGAGTGCCCTGAATCACGTATCATCCTGAAGATATTATCAGATCACCGAAAAGCCCAAATGCATTTCTCTACACTGACACACTGAAACACACAGAGATGACTAAGCACACACACCGTTGTACTGAATGTATTTTAATTTAGCAAGAAATTAAATGAGTCTTTTAGGGACTAAACTGGCTGGGGAACCACCTGTGAGTGTGTATGTATGAGTGTGTGTGTTTGTGTGTATGTTTGTGTGTGTGTGTGTGTGTGCGTGTGTGTGTGTTTGTGTGTGTGTCTGTTTCAAAACGTGTTTAGAAAAGTACATCCCCCCAAGAACACACCCGCACACTTAGACAAACAGACGCATATACACACTCAAAAGTTCCTTCCTCTAAACACATATACACTGAAAGTTCTCTATTATGTCCTGTGTTTTAAAATCTGTTTCAAACTCCTAAACAAAACCAAAGAAATTGAGTTTTTGGTGGATCTAATTAGAACATTTCATTGTTGTAAAAGATCTATCTGATTTGTAATCTTCTTATTGCTTAGATAAAAAATTAATAGGCTGTAACTTTTTATATGTTGAATAAATAACGTTTTTTTAAAAACCTACTGTGGTACCTTGACCAAATAAATAGAGGGCATGAGATAAATGAGAAGAAAAAGCACGCTTAACTTTATGTACAAGTTTTGAAAAAAAAGGAACTTGTTACAGCTCTCCAACAGCAACTAAAGTGGAACATTTTGGGAGAAGTCAAGGCTGTGGTAACAATGCCACCTTTTGTGTGTGCCGCCTATCCTTTGATAAAGAGCCCCTGTAGAAAAGACTAAAGAGGACGTGATGACAGTGAGAGGACGAGATTCAACAGCCGAGTTCCTTCTGAGTATACAAATACGCATGTCGCCTTTCTTTGCAAATGTGGCTCGGCCCACGTATGCTTTTGTGATTTCACCACCCTGACACCCTACCTTTTGATGAGCTTGATAGACTTAAAGGCTTCATCCATGTCACCAATGGTCAGATAGAAGCTGAAGTTGAGCATGGCATCACGAGTGGACTTCTCACAATTTTCCAGGCCCACAAAGTCTCTAAGAGCCCTTCTGGACACCATATGGTGGAACTGGCCTGGGTCCCCTGCTGCTGGTTGGGTCTGATTTGATGACGCCTCGGTTGAGCCTGGATCTTTCTCACCCGGCTATGGAAGGCAGACCAGGGGAGAGGGCTTTGGTTTAAGACAAGTAATCATGTACTTATATGGTAGTTAGATGCTTACTTATTATAATGATAATAATCATGTTACAGATTTACAATATAAAACACCAAAGAAAGCGAAGAAAAAGGGGAATGGGCAGGTGGATAAACACAATGCAACATAGCATCAAGTAACAAATAGTTTACCAAATTTTTAGGAACAGGCACAGACTGAGCTCTACATATGTACTGATGCACAACACAGCTGCTGCAATACGGGGTCAATGACACCAGCTTTCTGAACAAATAGTGGGGTCCAGACACTTACTTCTGGTCGAAAGACACCACCTTTCCGAAATAATAGCTATGGTGTTTCAGACCAAGCACAGAGTTTTGCATAAGAGTGATGACAGCAGTAACATTTCAGAACTGATGTTTAACATGAAGAACCTCACAACATTTTACAGCTACAGAGACAAGGAAAACAGATTGTTCTCTGTCCTCACCTTGCAGCTGAAATAATAGTAGGGCACATCTAGAGCAAGGAGGGCCTGCAGGCCTGAGGGTTTAGTGTAGCAGTCCTGTAGGAGGAGTCCATGCTCCTGTGTACAGAAGAGTGTCACCACTGACACATCCACCTGAGAGAAAAGAAAGTATCAGGATGTATCACCTTTGATCAAATTTAGAAAATTGGGATATTAGGGGGAAAAAAATTAAAACAGCAAGCTTAATCTTATCTTAATGAATATTTACACAGATCAACCTCAAGTAAAACAGTGTTAAGGGTGGGATTTACCAAATCCAAACAGTTATTTGAAGAAGAGTCAGAGCTAACTGGCACTGTCTCACAAACAAAAAGGCGGGGTTCACTCTCATCCCAGAAATGAGACATAGGACATCGACCACTGAATTCTGTCCCCTGAAACTGCAGCCTGAAAACAAAACACATGTGCTCTTGTGAATGTGGCTACCAAAAGCATATAATTCAAAGCAGCACATTATCTGAAAGACCACACTTCAGACAATCAAAATCCATGTTAGTTACTTGTCATTTTCTTCTGGCTGCGACACTCCACTGGATGGTCTGCCGATGAAGAAGTCAAAGTGTATCACAGTGTCCATCTCGATGTCATAAAAGTACACTTTATGATCAGGTCGTCCATTTACCTGAGATGAAAGTGTTATATTCAGCTTAGTTGATAAATTATGAAGAATCAACATCAACTTTGGCTACAACAATTTTGCAAAAGAAAGTGTTACTGTACTGTATGCAGTCCGTTCACCTGAGAGATTAGAATGCTGACTTGGCTGCCATTGGCATTACACTTAACTGACCTCAAAGCTCCCAGATTGGCAATATGGTCAGATACGTTTTTAGCATTGCAGTGAGCTTTGGCATCCCTTATAGTGACAGAAAATATAGACAACGAGATAGAGATTAAGCACATAAAGCGAGCACACCTTTTAATAAAGAAATGTGGTCTGATAAACTGTACCTTCTAGACAGGTCAAAAACTCTAATGTGAGCCGTGTCTGTACCTACTACCAGGTAAGACTGGCACACACTCAGCAGCACCGGGTTTCCCTCCGACTTGGAGAAAGTTAAGAGCTGCTTTACTGTGCCCTGAGGAGAGAGATGGGAAAGCATTGCTTAACAAGAATGTGTTTACTGGTAAAATGAAACTAATTCATCATTAAAGATTGAACACTGAGCTCCAAGTTAAAAAAACAAAAAACAGACCTGTGGTGTCCGGATTTGTACCCTGTTCGGTTCGACCGTATAGAGGTTCTCACCATGTACAGCTACGACATGGGAATCACAAGGAAATGATCCTGGAAAACCGAAGATAGGGAATGCAGGGGCAGCGAGTGAGGAATACAATATATAATGTTTGTATTGCTCAGTGAGTGTGGCTATATAATACCTGTATTGCGGGGCACTGTTCCTGAAAGCTCATACACGCTGACTACTTTCCCATTCCAGACTGTCACAGTGTCCTGTGGTTTTGACAAAACGAATCGTGTTAACATGACTTCAAAATTCAATTAACGTTTGTCTATCTAGGCAAGAAATGGCATATGTTCCCCTACCTTTGTAACACACACTCCTTTGATATGCATATCAGACTGGAGAGCAAGGTGCACCCCTGTGGTGAAGTGAGTGATGCTGAGCTGGGTGGGCGTAAGCTGCACTGCTGCCACCTGCTGACTGAAGTGAGCTGACATCACATGCTCGCAGAGGATCAAGGCTGTCTTTGAATTGTTTGCTGCCAAGAGATTCTGGCTGGAGCCCCACTGAAATGAAAAGCCAGACTGAACCTTCTGAATGAACTACCACGTGCATACTGATGGGAGTAAGACCATTGAATTTCTGAGTTACTATGGGGGGGGAGTTAATGGTTAAGCTGAAACATTAGTTCACACATTACTTGAAGCTGAGTGATATTTCCCTCTATTTCAGTGGGTGTCTGTAGTTTCCACAGGGCTTTGGTATCTGCCCTGTTGCTGTTTGGCTGCACCACCATCTTCCACATTGCTATCCGCCCACTGGAGGTTCCAGCAGCCAGAATTTCTAGGAAGTGCACAATTTTTTTTTAAGATATGCAAACCCCAAAAAACAGCAGTAAAAAAAAAGCGTATCTTACATATTTTGCAACAAATGCCTCTTTACCTTTTGCTGGACAGTATGAAACACAGTTGATCATCTCCCCCTTCTCAAACCCCAGCCGTTCGTCAAGAGACAAGATGTAGTTGTCATCTCTTTCCAGGTCCCACAGCCTGAAAAATCAAAGAAAAATTGTACAAAGTAAAAATCAGCACGTGCAGTGTGTACAGAGATATGTGAAAGCTGACCTGATGACTTGTTCTCCTGTCGCAGTTATGAGGAGGCTGTTCACCGTCCAGACGATGTCCACACTCTGTCCATACTGGCTGCTCAACTTAACCTGCCATGAAAAGAATGTTCATCAACTAACCAAGTCTTCTCGCTCTAACTGCGATATCAACTGCCCACTCGATGCCAATTTTATTGGTTCAGTTCAAGGGACAGGATATGTCTAAGGGATGAAAGATACTTTTCAAAAGAATTAGAAGAAGAAGCTTTTGTTGTCATTGAACCAGCGTCCCAGTACAACCAAATTTAATTTCAGTACAACCCTTACAAATTCGGGAAGACTGAGGCACATCCAACTGAGGGGCATCTATTTTCAATTCTACTAAAAGTTTTTACATCTTCATCAACATGTGATACGCCCTTTCCATAAGTCCATCTTTCCACCATGCTGCAACAGATAATCAATACTCAACAGACCTTAATAATAGCTATTCATTTGGACTTTGCACTATTAGACTTCTTTCAGTTTAGCTTTATTGTAAAGTATACATGTACAGAACCTAGTGGAGAATAAATTCCCTTTAAAAATTCTATAAACACAATTTCCCCTTCATTTTAATATTAAAATACCTTCATATACTCGTGTGCTCCACCTTCGGGTCCAAGTGTGTACTGTGACAGCATTAGAGTTTCTGTGATCACTGCAAGAGTCTCTCTCTTCTCGAAGTAAAACAGTTTCCTGATAGAGCTTTCGACACTAAGGATCGTGTTTGTCTTACAGTGTTCATCCACACTATGGACTTTACCTGTTCATAAACAGACATTTTAATTAAAAGAAAGGCGTGGCTTAAAAATGTCAATGTAGGAACAACGGGATAAACTTACCATCGGCTGTGCTAACATAGAATGCAAGCCCTTCCTGAGGCCCCATCTTCAGAGGGGCACCCTTCCAGCTGAACATGTCCAGAGCTCTTTCATCTCCACTCACTGATGCCCGAGCCAGCTTTGCTACATCACTTTAAAGATAGAAGAGCCAAACATAAGCAACTCAGAGTTCCCAATAAAAGCAAGTGATGGGCATCGGAAACCTGTAACAAATTTGGACCCACTATGTGGAGCTAAATCTCTGGAAAAAATACACACAATGTTGTGACAACACAGGTGCTGATTACAATAAAAATCATCATCATATGTCATTGGAATTTGTGTGTGACTTCTTCATTTGTAATAACAAAGTGGCACAGCTGCCAATCACACAGGCGCTAAAAGAGATGGCACAAGAGTAGAAGAGGAAATTGAAAAAAGATAATGAAATTTCATATAATGTTGCCATAAATAAACTCCAATCTTTTCAGTCTGCGCAAAGAGCTATTGTAGAGGATTCAGAAGAGGAGTTGCAAAGGCATAGCCTTTTAACTTACATCCCAGGTGAGGTAGGTTTGAAGATGCAGCAAGTTAGAGCTTTGTTGTATTCATGTTTTACAAGATGGTTTCCTTGAAGTCTCCCTCTGGCATCTAATTTCCAAACTGCTAGAACTCCTGTCTGTCAATGACAATGCACTATATTTACTAAAACAAATATGGGGTTAACTTTTTAAGTTGAGCAAAGAAAACAAAATGATGATAATAACGCCATTGAACAACTATTACCTATAAAAAGGTGTGTTTTAGAAATGCACATGTATCAGTTTCTGTTCATAGATGCAGGAAATCAACATACCTGATCGCCGGTAACCAAGCGGCTACCAAAACTGCTCCACTCCAGCAGTGTGATGCTGGCTGTATGCACACTGGGCAGTACTGTTTGATCTCCAGACGGGTGTGTCAACAGCACTACTTCTCCATTCTCCCAGCCCTGTGCCAGTACGGCCTTTGATGGATGCCAGCGTAGCACAGTGGGCTGGTGAGGACGTTCTGCATGACAGTTTTCCACATATTCCCCCTAAAAGCAGACAGGGGTGTTATCAGCAAGCATCAGCTCTGGAGAATATTAGAAAACTGAGCAGTGTCCTTTCTCATGCTTACCTGTTGTAAGTAGAGGTCTACATTGCCTCCAGCTGCAGGGCTGCTTGAGGCCACAGCCAGTATGGGAATGGTGGAGTGCCATGCCAAGGTGATTGGCACATCAACATTCTCGGGGGCGTCCACGCGGTGGTCAAAATACACCGCCATGTCTCAGGTGTGGGTCTGCATATTGATGACACAAACATAAACAGGACATGAGAGTTGTGTAGAACAAAGATACATTATTTAATTCCATGGATGTATGCTTCTTTGCATGCAATGCTTTAAAACGCTGTTACGCTTGCTTAGCTCTTTGGGTTATACATGTTCTAAAAGGTCGTTAATCACAATTAAACTCCGAAACAAATCCAACCCACAATGTTTTTTATTTGCTTTATTAAATCCATGACTAGGCTGGTTGTCAAATTGATGAAGAAAGATTTAAACAACACCATACATTTACAATGACAGTTACCACAATCAGTTGTCAGTAACCTTCGTAACGTTATGTGAGGAATGGCTAACCCTATTTAGCTTCACTAGCTATTAGCATCAGCAACGCTAGTCAAAGTTAGCATTAATGGATTGCCGTCGAAGCATGGAACTGAAAACATTTTTCAAGTTTTAGGAAAATTACCTCGGTGTCACTCTGTTTAAATCGACGACAGCCCTACTGAAAACAGCCCCGAGAGAGTGTGTGGGCATGGACTGTTATTGTCAACCGCTGTTGTCTAGTCTCCTGTGTGAGTAAAAAAGCGTCCCTCTCAGTTGCCCATGACAACCTGGCAGGCGAGATGGGCGGAGCTACGGAAAACACGAGACCCCATCTGACTGACGGCCGAAGAAAACGCGAAAACGACACCAAGCCAATTTCTTCTTAATGATGTGCGAAGTCGAATCAAACGTCGAGTCTCTATTTTTAAGCAGATGAAACGATACTGGGAGTCTATAAATCTCAATATATCAAAAAGTTTTGGGGAACAAACTCATATTTCTATTTATCTGCATCTTAGATTATTCACAAAGAAAACGAAATATTATTCTAATTATATATATATATATATATATATATATATATATATATATATATATCCATGTTGAATATTTACAGCGAAGCCACAGGTTTTTACATCTCCAATTATTTGTATTGCCTATTTAATGTTTGTTTAGAGGTACACATATTTTAAGTTGAGGTGGATTAGTTTTTCAGAATAGCTTCATGTTTAAGAACGACGTCAGGTTTGAATCTATGAGAAACCAACTGAATGCCATTGTTTCCAAACATGCATGTTCCTGTGACAGTGACCACAGGAAACAGTAGTAGTAGCATTTCCTTTCTTTTTTTAAAAAAATATAGAAGTACCTATACAGGAAACATGTTTAAAAAGAACATCCTGGATGCTTGATTTCTAAATCTTACAAAAATAGGTGTTTAGGACAAAAGTATCCATTTACTGTTTATCCTCGCAATAATACATTGTGCTGATGAAATTTTACAGCAAACAAATCAAAAAATGTTTATTTATAAAAAATCATAAATATACAAAACTTTCTTTTCTCTGCTTTGCTGAATGCCCCAGGATCTTTTGTTTTTTTTAAAAGAGGAGGGGGGGGGATTCTGGGATTCTGAAACACCTGCAAAAGAAGCTCTTGAGCCAAAAGGACATCCTTCAGTGAATCATCAGGACTATCCGTATCCGGCAGGATGGCCCCCCGTACCACCAAACACAGGGACATGAGTACCACCAACACGGCACTGTACCGCCTATGACGCCAAATGAGTGGGTGGAAGTACAAATATCTTCCTCCACACGTATTTTTAAACTTAATTCGCTGAGGGTTGTTGTTCTGATCAAGATTCCAGACTTGATGCTTGCGGATCTTGAAGCTGTTTTTTCAAAGTTCGCTCCAGCAGCATCAAGCTCTGCATGGCTAAATTCCTGCAATCTGCATGGGGGTCTCCTTCAGCCACATCTGTGGACAGTAACAAAAGAAAAAGGATTATAAACAACTTTCAACTGGGTTGAAAAACAACACCATGTGACTTCCCCTTACACAATTCAGATTTTTAAAATAAGGTGGGTATGTCCATGAGTCAGTGTCATCCAGCTTGCTGTTACAGGAATTTAAAAACTAATTCTGTCCACTAAAAAAAAAAGCCACTTGTGTCACAGATAGGCTGGTAGTACAGGACATCCTGGTTCCAATTCCCAGAAATGCTCGGTCCAGCTGTAAAGGAGTGCGTTGTGTGTGTTTGTGTAGGAGTAAATGTGCGTTCGTGATCTGTGGGATGCCACCAACAGAACTCCATTATGCAGGTCCAGAATATAAAATAAAATCTAATTCTATAATTATATATGAAAGGTAAGGCTATTCTTTTATTTTCTTTTTCTAAATTTACCTGCAAGCCAAGTTCTGGTCTCAAACAACTGATCGCCGAGGTCCACCAGCAGGTTTTGACTGGGCATGCTCACAAACACGGAACAGACAGCGAAGAGGACACCTCGTCTCACCATCCTTCCACAGACAAAATTCACATTAATAATAATGAAATGATCATTTTCCCCAGATGCATTAATGTGAATGAAAGTAGAAGCGACGAAAGCTCAATCCTAAGACTTTTGCTTTGGTTCCACTACATCTGAAACTGTAAAATCCATTGAGTAATTCAGATTTGTGTAGTAAATCCCCTCATTAACATGACCCTCACGACATTAAAGCTCAGTTTGTGAGAAAAGAACACTAAATATCTCCTTTAAAGAAGACAACCAAACTAGACCAGACATTTTAGTGTGTGAGGGGAGCTCCAACAAAAGCCCACAGATTAGTAATGCCCATAGACATATTTATGGATCTGACGTACTGGTCAGCGTGATACCGGACTGCCCACACAAAGTCCAGCAAAGCACGACCCATTTGGGCAGCAACCTGAAAAAAACACACATACATAAGGAGGTTAGCTAGGACACTGACATATCACAGCAGCAATCATATGAAGTTGTACATTAAGAGTAATCCACAGTAATATTTAATCATGAAAATACCGGTGCATTAGCTGCCAGATGCATAAAGAGCCCTAAAGTGTGGATCAACCGGCCCAGTACCAGGTGGTCACTGCCTAGCAGGTCAAAGGTCACTTGAGGCCTGGCAGAGAAATGTTATCGTTTAAGATTTATTAAAAACTCACTAGTTTTGTTGCTTTTCTTTTTTAAACTTGGCGCATACAGTAAAATACATACCTATCATAATTCCTGAGCAGAGGAAAAAAGAAGTACCCAGCAACAGGAGCATAACGATTGGGAGCAGCCTTTTCTGCTGGTTGGGCGACGCCCTGCAGGAAAAAGGCACGGTTAAAGTAACTAAGAGTACGTTTGTACACAGTACTGACATAAAGACACGTCAGTGTTTCTGTACTTTTGATATCTGTCTGGTCTTGCTTTGGATTCGCTTTTCTACAACTTCTTTCCAGTGAACGGGGTCGTCTCCCGGGTACGGGGTGGACTCGGCAGCGGTAGCCGGGCCAATGGGAGCAGCTCTCCGGTCAGAGACTGGGGCACACAGCTCCTGAGCTGCGACGGCAAGGACCTGTACCAGAGCAGGCATAAACGGTGCATGAGGGGAAAAGACCTTTAAAGTTACCTCACACAGAAAACTATTTACCTCCAAGATGTCGAGCCGCTGGCGGAGGCTGTAGTTCAAGGAGTAAAACTCTGTGGTTAGATACTGAGTGACCTAGAAAAAGATTGGACAAATACAGTTTTATTTAGAATCAGCTCTGAGTGGATGTCTTAAAGCATTGGAGGTGTGTGGACAAAAAAAAAGGTGAGAAAAGAAAAAAAAAAAGTTAGATTCCTACAGGAATACAGTCAGTGACTGTGAGAGCCACCATGGTCGACTGCCTCAGATTCAGAAAGCCAGAAATGCTGTATTTATCTTCCATGTGAAGAAGGACTTTGGTCATCTGGACACTGATCTGGAAATGAGAAATATCCACGTAAGAAAGAGTCTTTAGCAAAAGCATCAGAGGCTGGCGTCTGTCTCACCTCCCTCGCTGCAAAGACGTTCCTCCGCACCAGAGCCTCAGCCGCCCTCAGACTCAGCTCCACGCGCTCTGGATCTTCAGAGGAGATCAAAGCTGTTTTTGGGGAGGCAGGAGGACATTTAGTTCATTTTTAACCGAAAAAAATGACATTTTCAAACGAGTGCATGATCAGATCATGGAAAAAGTCAATCGTATATTTGACAGCCTTACTTTCCAGGCAGTCCCTGAGGTACCGAGGTGGGGATGCCTGACTCATCTCCTGATCTCCAGACATATCGTAGGGAGTGAGCTCGTCATCACTGGGCCGATAACAAAGATTAAGTTAGCACCAGACTCCTGTCATCCCTTTGAGACACACGCCATGGACAAAAACAGCTCAGTAGCCTTACTGAGTGAGTACTGACCTGTCGAGGTCTGAGTCTGCTTCTGCTTTTAATGGCTGAGATTCTGACTTGCTTTTTGACAGTGTACTCTGAGTGGATGGATCGCTTTCAGTGGTCTCCACAAGAGAGTTGACACTGTGGAAGACATTATATTAAATGCAGTCAACACTCTCAGAGACATGGTGGCAAACAAGTGCTCGTCAAACACATTCTGAACAGTATGAGGGGAAAATGACAAAATGTTCATTTTTAAAAGAGATGTGGCTACAAAAATCCAAAAACGCACATTTTCTCCACTTTAAGATGTTCTTTTGAAAGTAAAAAATAAGAAACACGCAGTACTTTTTTTTCTCATTTCACAAATAAACTGATCCTACCTATTTCCAGGCTCTGGCTCTGCTTCGCTGAATGTGCTGGGAGTCATGAGAGCGAGCAGCTCTCGGGTCTCTTCATCTTGCTCGTACTACAGCACAACGCAGCCCACAGTCAGACACGCCACTTACGAATGAGCCAACTCCTACTACGGCCAGAACCGCATTGTAATGGGCTTCGGTTCAGAAAAAACACACAAACTGTACCTCAAATTTGAGCCTGGTTCCGTTGAGATCCATGCGGGAGCTCAGGCACTCGCCCACCACCATGCCCATGTTCCTGATTTGCAGCACGCTGCTGTCTAAATGGCTCTGCATACCACCCAGCATGCACTGGAGCAAGTCTGAGAATGCAATAAAGAAGGGAGGGCATAAAGAAACTGTTAGGTCTGTCAGTGTTTTTAAATAAAACAGCGTTAATATACTGTACCTTAAAATATATATCTGAAACAATATGATCTAACCTATAGCTACTTTGTGTAGTAAGAAGAAAGCTTAAAGATGGCAAATAATGGGCTAAATATGACCTTATTGGGATTATGGGAAAACGGTTATAAAACTTTACACACTACAGCTATAAACAGAATGACACATTTTGAGGTGGCAAACGCAGCCAGACTAACAATGACTTCATCCCTCTTGTCTGACTTGGTGGTGCAGCTGCATTGCAGATGGCTGTGCTGTACCTGAGCGGAGCCCCTGCAGCTCGGCGTCCGTCAGCAGGCTCACGCTCATCAGCAAGGCCCTGCTCACGTAGAGCTGCTGCTCCACAGGGGTGTGTTTCACTGCACTTGGGTTAGCCCAGGCCTGCGACACCGACCGCACAACCTGAAAATGCCCGCAAACAAACATACACGTCAAAGCCATATTCACATCCTACAATATAGGTCAAATTAGACGGTCATCTTTCAGGTTATTGAAAAAATAAATAAACAAAAACCTGGGCAAGAAGTCGTCTTCGATCCCTGTCTGCCGCTAGGTAACCTAAAATTGTTCTCAAGACATGTGTCTGGGAACAAATGTGACAAAAAAAACACATCATTAATACCAACAGTGTGCATGATTTACAATCGAACAGGAAGTTGCTTGTTGTCAGTTACCTTGTACTTATACTGGAGTAATAACAGCTTATGAGTCAAAACAAATTGGGCCTTTTTATTTGTCAGCACTAGATTCCCAATGATCCTGCCCAAAGTATCTGGTCTGGAAAAAAAAACAATACATCGATTGATTAATAAGCCACCAAAAAGTCCATGTTAAAATGAAGGCCTCAGGCTGATCTAACTCGAACCCCTCACCCCCCAACAGCTTGAACCAGCCCGGTCAGCACGCTCTCCATCCAGCGCTCCGGAACACTCTCAACCAGCTTCCAGCAGACCCTCTGCCAGACCATGTCAGAGCGCGTCCGGCCGCAAAGTTGAGGGGCCATCACTGCCAAAACCGAAGCTGTCGGGGCGAAGGGGTGGGGGCAGAGAACCTCAGGATGGTGCAGGTGTGTACGACAAAACTCTGTTTTCTTGTGTAATATGCATAGAACTCACCACTGTGGCCCTGGATACACACTTTCCCAAGTAGTTGAGCCACAAAAGACAAAGAACAATCGGTGCCATCTACGAAGGACAAATGAGAGTTACAAAAGCCGATGATGGAGACCTAGATACGATGCGTGCGGCTTTGGGAAACAGCTTAACGTCCTGACGCTGACCTCTGAGTGCCCGGCAGGTGCGCTGCAGTGCGGCCAGCATCTCCGTGGCCAGCAGCGGATAGTACTGCTGAGGGAGGAACGCCGCCCTGTTGTGGGCTCCTAAGGTGTTGGCGGCGATGTCTGGCAGGGCGCTGACGCGGCTCAGGAGCGTCTCCCGGAGCTGGGGGGAGTCTGCGGGGGCCGCCTGCAGACAGTGGCGCCACAGCAGCTCAGCCAGGAGGCCGCGCTGGAGGAACTCCTCTGTGATGCAGAGCAGCCGGTCCAGGCCTGTGCTGGATCTGCAGCGGAGAGGACACAGCATGATCAAATACACATAGAAATTATGAGGCTTTGCATCGGCCATCCAGCAGCACCAACCTCAGCTCTCCGATGGCCTCCGTCAGCACCAGCAGGGCCTGCTCCGGAGGGCCTTCCAGGAACAGTCCATCCCACAGCTGCGCGCGTTGTGGGGCCGAGAGGCCGTATGCCCAGTCAGCCTGGACGTTGGTCACAAGAAACCGAAGAGAGCGGCTGTAGTGAGCTCTCCGGAACTCCGCCCGCTGGGCTGGAGTGGCCGTGCTCTCCGGTCCATCGTCCAGGAAAGAATGAAGCGTTTGGAGAGCGCCGACGATGTCCTCAGAAACCGTGGAGGAGGAGAGCGTCCTGAAACACTGACTTACGGCCGCCCGAACCTCAGCTAAAGTGGGATCCATTTTTTAAGAAGATGAACAGCAGCGAACGGGTACATTAAATCGAAGAGTGGAACAGTTTGTAAAGTTAGCTCGAAACATTTAAATATCGACCACGTTTCACAGAATACAACAATAAGAGGGATTTAGCTGCGGGAGGATTTAGTTTTCAGTTTCAACGATAGCTCGAACCATTTCATCAGGTCAAACTAGCTGCTTAATCTGACAGCAACAGCATCAGGCTCGCTCCAACACCGCTCGCTGTGCGCCACCAAAATAAGACCGCCAAGAGCAAGAACAACCACATTCGTTCCGCGCTTCCAATAACTAGGTAGTATTTTAAAGAACAATATTTTAAAGAAGTTTTCTTTACCGTATTAGTTACAATAAATCTATGAGGTAAGGGGAAGACCTATTTCCATGGTATCCCACTCATTGAATAATTGAAATCAGAAAAAACACATGGAGCAGAGAAATGTTTTTTATTCTATATTTATGGCAACAGGAAGAGAAAATAACTACTTTTTCAGAGCATTATGATGCCAGAAGGTCAACTCTCCAGGGTTATGAGTTACCTTCAGTTCTGTGGGGGTATATAACTGTCCACCAGGTTCAAATAACTGACTGGAAACAGCATCATCATCATTCCCAGCTCTCTGAGTCAGCGTGCATGTCCCCTGCTGCCCATTTCTTTCCTCTGGGCTCCAGAAACAAAGTTCTATCAGATATATCAGTTGGGATGTTTTGTTTAATTCGCTTTCCTAAAGTCAGTAAGAATTCCTGTTGGCCAGCCTGTCCAGACCGGAGGCGTCTGCTCCCTGCAGCATCTGGGTTGCTTCTCCAACTATTCAAATTGCTCAATTTCTTATCTTTTGAGATCAAACAGCATGGGGAGATCTATTCAAAATTTGACATAAATAACCCACTGAACAAGAATCTTCGTTGTTGCATCTCCATACAGGTTTTTTTTTTAATGATGCAGAAGCTTTTAGAGTGAAAGTAACATGTCGATAACGTGATTTTTAATGTGGACATCCTGAGGGCAGTGTTGGGCTGATGTTGTGCATGTGGTCAACCAGCAGGTGTAGCTGACAGATCAAAAAATGTAAATGAGGCAAAGCCACCAAAAACTTTGGCAGATCTGTTTGAAATTAAACTTTTCTGTGATTAGTGTAGCTATAAACATGCTGCACATGGAGGCCAGAGGTTTTGTGTTTTAAGCCTTTTCCTCCAGATACACAAAATACAACAAAGAGAAATAATGAGAACCAAACAGCTCATTTTATTCCATTTATTTTTCTATTCATACTTTCACTGCTTACCTTTAATTCTTCTCTTTTTACAATGGCCCACATATTTCCCCCCCACTGACAGTCAAGATTAGATCATTTTGGGGAGCTTCAAAAATAATATACAGCTGTACCCAATACTGTTATAATTTATACATTTATCTTTGAAAATAGGCATAAATTTCAATTTTACATTTTTCTACAAGGTTCCTTTTGAACCTCCCATGTCACGCGATGGCATGCGGCGCACGGCCCCGGCACAGAGCCGTGCGCCCTGACAACACCTTCTTTGGACACTGGAAGTGAGCATGAGAGAAGAATGGAAATTCATATTTACAGTTCAGGTTTCACTGGTAGAATTGAACTATCTGAGAGTGGTCAGTGCTTTACTCAGGGCTCATCATCAGGTTCGATAGAGAGGCAAAGTTTGAGACACGGAGGCACAGTGCTTCGACTAGCAGGCCAGCTTCATACTTTCTTTCAGGGTAAGCCGACAAGAAAGTGTTACCAGAGGGGACAGTAGACCCTGATAGATAAATTAGTTGCTGGAAAAAGGGAACATCTTTCTTTGGTCATTTGAGAACAGGGGTTAAAGTGGAGAAATTCCGTCTGGTTAAAGTGCGATCGCCTTCAGCTCTGCTGAAAGCAAATGTTTTCTTAGCTCTGCGGTTTCACCCTCTAGTCAGCCTGTTGCCTGCCATGTTCGTCATCAAACCATCTGTCCAGAACAGACTAAATACAGTAGAAGTATCAGGGAAGAATAAAGAGATACGCAGTCTGCTGTGTCCGGGTGTCATATTATCAAAATCATACAGAGATGAAGTTTGTTTGTCGGTAAAACCTCCCGTCCCGCGAAAAGGCAGAGAGCTCAGCGAGCCTCGCCGTGAGGTTTGGGGCGTCATGTGGACATTGTGAGGTCTTGCATCCTACAACTCCACTGATGGGTATTGCAGTGTGTGAGCCGTCAGTCAAAACAAAAGACGGAGCTGTACAATGTGAAATGTCTGTGTACCCATGCACCACCTGGCTCCATCTGGGAAGACGACAAAAACTGCAGACTCTGCTCTAGCTGAGTGGCGGACACCGCGCGGGGGCAGAGCCGCGTCAGCGTTAGACCTCAATAAATAACCCCTCTGAGCAGGCCACGTTCCAGCCAACTCATCCACAAAACCACAAAATCTCTCTTCACAAGTTCTCCCACAGATTCAGTCAGTGTGAATTCATCTCTCGCGGTGGATATAGAAAAGAAAAAAAAAAAAGTACAAACATGTTTTCAGCAGAACAGATCACAGAGTGCGAATCGTCGCTCAATAAATAGCCACGTGATTTAAAACGAGAAAAAAAAAAAAAACCCTGACAGGTACTGTACACGCTACATGCTAGAGAAGAATACAGGCAGCTGTCCCCGTGTAAGACGAGGAAATCATTTTCGGACTATAAAAATACCTAGAATCTAGAATGAGTGTAGAAAAACTTTACATGTACAAGTCATTTACATCCAAGGCCATTTTTCTATGGAGTGACAGGTGAAGAAGAGCAGTGAGAAAAGAGGAGAAGATGGTGAAAAGTAGGAATCTTTAGCATATTTGTGCATCCACGCCATGCTGTTTGAAAAAAGCCCCCCCCTCCCCCCCGACATCAGCTATAGGAATCTGAGAAGCTGAGGTAAAGTCCGACAGTGATGTCCCAGAGCCTCCACGTCTGCGCGTCGCTGATTGGTCAAAAGGCAGTTCGTACATTGTATTCCATCAGTGACAGAAACAAGGGGCGGGACTCTGATCTCCCCTCACCGCCCCCCCGCAACGTCTACTTGCAGAGCTTATTGCTAACAAAGTTCTTCCCTAAACTATCTGTAAAAAAACAGAAAAGAAAATACACCATGTAAATGAAAACCGAGTTAATCTTAAGACACAGCTGCAGTAACGTATTAAACACGGCCGTATATTAATTTCATGCTGTTCCTCTTCTTACGCATGTCCCACACGGAAAACAACGCTCGCCCATGACCCCATCCTGTCACAATGAACATTTCTTCATCAACAAAAAAAAAAACAACGGTGACAGCAAAACATAGTGCAAAGTACATCCATTTGATTCTTCACATCCAACTCTCCAAATGTCAGTTAGTAAAAATGACAGTTTGACAGATAATAAGTCACTTATGCAGAACTTTAGGTTGGATAAGCTTCCCCATTTTACTCAGCAAGAGAACACTGGAATCAGGTGGGTTTACAGGGGGGATAAAAAAATAAATAAAAAAAAAGCTCAATTGTCAGAATCACTCAATGGTTTCCCTTCAAGTGTCTGGATGTGTTGATTGGTCAGGAGAAATGTCCTAATCTAATGATGTGTGCTGGAAATGTAGTGCTTTTTCTGCCCACCTGAGCTCCAGGACCCTGTTTCATCGTAAAAATAAATAAATAACTCATGAAGCAAATCATAAACCAGTCTCCACTGGTGACATTGAAGCACAGAAGAACGCCCGTGTCATCCTATTCACCACCGAGCCGGTCCCAAACCAAAACAAAGAACAAAACGAGGAGATGTTGAACACGTCAAACACACACACAAAAACAAACTCACACAAACGGAGCCCTCCAGGTGTTTCTCATCTGCAAGCCAGCAGAAATGTCCCTCACTTGGGTTCACCGGAATGACGGCTGAACTTGCTTAGAGGACAGAACACGCAGCAGGGCCTGATGGGCAGCACGGCAAGCTGTCAAAGGTTTCTCACGTGCTGTCCTAACCCTCTGACCACGGCTTCATACGGCTCGTTTTCAACAGCACGATTCAGCGCAGTTCAGGATATGCCCGCTCAAACAATACCACCAGGTCTCAGAGCAGACCGGGCAGTACGCAGAAACAATCAATGCTTTTGATTACCTTTCTGTTAAGGCCTTTAGGTAGAACTGATAGTTTTTTTTTTCTTCTTTTAACTCAGTTGGACTTTTTTTTTTATTTCATTTTTTTGAAGAGGAAGGGCGAGACCTTCAACTCTCTACACTGACCTCTTGCACACGTTTTGACTTTCACTCACTCGGTATGTAGACCCGGGTCCCTCTAACCAAATACATGGACGTCACCAGAACCCAAGTGCATTCAGGAGGGCTAACATGTACAAATATACAGATACGCAACAAAAAAAAACAAAACAAAACAAAAAATCTCACTTTTCCACCGACAACCATGGATTCCTTAAAAATCTATAAATCTTCTTTTTTCATTGGAGGTGTTGGGTGAGTTATGTGCATTTTTTCACCTTTCCGATGTCTGAATATTTTCATATTCTCTCTGTGAGTCTTCTTCTTGCTACGTCTCCAAAACATATATCTATTTTTTTCCCCTCTGTGGCTCTGTGGAGGCAGTGCAAGCGGCCCTTCGACTGTATGGTATCTATTTGACTTCCAGGATGGAAGGGTTGCACTCCATGATGGCCACGATGATTTTGTCAATGTAATCCTGCAGTCTGTAGTTAATCTCCTCCTGTTTGTGAACAGCCTCCATCAACTAGAAATGCAGAGGCAGAGGTCAGAGATTAGACAAGAGACAACAGAGTACACCACTCCAATCAGAACCAAAGGCAGACTGATGAGTCAGTGGAGGTTTTCTGAACGCACCTCAGCGCGGGACACAGAGCTGATCTCAGCTGCCAGGGAGTCGGAGAAGGAGGCCGACATCAGGTTCTTGGCTCCTTGGATGCTCAGGTTGATGATCTGGCCGTTCAACTCGTCATTCTGCTCCTTCAGGGTACGGTTGTCCTTAAGAGATCATAAGATGTAAGAACGTAATTAAAACCATGTGATCTGCACTGCACAACATACACACAAAATAGAAACATACAACAAACTAGCAAAAGAGTGAGAAGAAGCTGGAGTGTGGCTCTTACCTGTTTGAGTCGTTTGATCTCCTGCTCCAGCTCAGCTTCGCGCGTGCGGGTCTGATATTCCTGCAGCCCTGCCCCGGGAGTGCGTCCTCTCTTTGCCTCAGCCTCCAGCTTGTAGAGCTGCAGGTGCTCCAGCTGTTTGCGCAAGTCCTCAATGAGCTGTGGGGCAACAGATCCAGGAAGTCAGGAGTGAGATAAAAACCATTCAGTCAGACACTCCATAAGTCATGTCCGACACTTTGGGAGGACAGCATTGCCTTGAAAAAGTGAGGGGTTTTTCCACCCCGCTCCCACCTCCTGAGTGCACTCCTTCTCCTTCTGGCTTTGGTGACGCTCGTGACTCAGCTTGTCTGCCATTTTCCTGCGTGATTCCGTCTCGTCATCCAGCCTGTCGGACAGAGATTCCCCCTCATCCTGTAGCTTTCTCTTTTCCTATTGGTAAGAAAAGAATAAATAAAGCAAGCAAAAAACAAGTGATATAATAAACTAACGAGAAGACACTAAAAGGACAACAAAATAATTAAAAAAACATATGCGACGGAATTGCTTTTACCTCCTCTAGTCTCTCGATGTTTGCTCGAAGACATGGAACGCAGGACCTCAGCTCACTGTTCTCCTCATCCAGCTGCTGCAGCCTGAGGAACCATCAAACATGTCAGACACCTCCGGAAACAAAACGAAGAACACATATCACATCTGCTCGGTTCTGATGGTCCTTTAATGGAGGATTAGTGCCAGATGGTGGCAGTGTGGAGCCGCAACAGCTCCAACAAACATAAGGAATTAAAGCCTCAATTATCAACAAATAGGCTTCCTAAGATAAATTAGATAAAAAAATCTAATTTACACAGTTCATTTGAATTGCCAAAACATGTTGGCTTTGTGACTCAAAGAGCTCCACGCATGCCCCCCCCCCCCATCATCAGCTCACCTGCCCTGTAGGTTTTCCAGCTCCAGCTCCTTGTCCCTCTCCAGCTTGCTCAGAGCCTCCTTGTGGCGCCGCGTCTCCTGCTGGAGCTGCTCGTCGGCGTAGAGCTCCTGCTCCTTCAGCTGCTCCTCCAGAGCGTTGGCCCGGTGCACCAGCTGGAGGTTCTCCTGGCGCAGCCGCGCGTGCTGCTCCCCCGACGCCTCCGACTCCTTCTCCAACTCTGCCACCCGACGCTCCAGCAGAAGCACCTGGAAGGGAGTCAAGGCTTTGTGGTTATGCGCCGTCGGTCAGAGCAACCCTATCCAACCAATCCATCAGACCAGAGAGCCGACGGCAGGGACGTATGGGGGGTGGACTTTGTCACCTTGTCCGTGATGTCGTTGTCGGCGAGCTCCAGGATGTCCCGCGTTAAGTCACTCATGGTGTCCAGAGTCATCGAGCTGTTCTGGAGGAGGTGCCTGAGTGTGTGAGAGAGAAACAGAAAAACAACTCCCTGTTGTTCCAAGTCTGATAAGCAGCTGATTTCAAGCTCAACTCTCTCTGACAGAAAGAACACAAAGAGGGAGGACTGAAACCCCAGAAACTGTTTTGCTTACCGTGCCACTTTCTTGCTGGACAGCCTCTTTCCAGCACTGAATGATGAGAGACAGAAAACAGGAAAAATGGTCAGGAAGAGAAAAGGAAAGAGACACTATCTCCTGGTATTCCTCCCAACCACCCCCCCACCACTCTCCGATAGGAGAGGAGACCCACAGAAAAGAAAAAGAGCATTGAGCTGTTTTATTAGCAAAGTCATGGTTTGTTTTTTTTAAATATAAGTTATAGCTAAAAGATGTCCACACACACAGCAATCTAGAAAACACCACAGCCTGGATTGACTGAATTAGCAACAACCAATGGGTCAGTTTGGCTTCCACGCTGACCTGTGAGAGTATTACTATGAATAAACTATTCAAATAAAATCGAAAATGCAAAAAAAGTAGTTAAAAGACAAGTTCAATTGTGCCCTGAATCATATTTAAGTGACTGAAAACCCATCTGATCTGGCTTACATCCTCCATCAGCAAGGCTGTTGCATTGATTCTCTTCACGGACAGTTTAGTTAGCATTAACACAAAAAGGCATGAGCTGCCACAGAAAACAGAAAAAGCAGACCCACTTCAAAACACTTACCTGTAAAAACAAGCATTCCTGTTTCAAATCAATATAACGCACACAATGAAACCAAGCACATTTACAAGTGATAGCTTAAACCATAGTTTGAACAGATGAGGTGGGGGGGCGTTACAATTGGAAGGAAATGGCTACCATTATCTGCTGAGGGTGCAGATGAGTGGCAACAGTGTGAGATAAGATGGTTTATTACAGATACATACTATGTAACAGTGTGTGTGTGTGAGTCAAACAGACACACACACTGTGCAGCAGCTAGTCCAACACGTCATGCACACATCATGAGAACATGCGTGACCACTGCATCTAACCAGCACTGCAAGCACATTCACACCACTGGTAATCGGCACGGGCTGTGGGTGACGTGTTACCTAGTCATCTCTAGGAAATTGAGGCGGGTGGAGAGGTCCTCGAGACGACTTATTTGTTTGTGACACTGGCTACAGAAAAAGTCCAGCGCCTCCTCCCTGAGGAAGCTCTGAAAGCAGTCAGGGAGAGAAGCGGGTGCACTGGAAAGAGGAAAAACAGGAGGAAGAGGAGGAGGAGCACGTGGTGAGTGATGGACGAGAAATGGGGGGCGGGGAGGGGGGGGAGCATTCAGGTGGGAGAGGACGCCCCGGGGGTTGAAAGGAGGCATCAGTGACTTCCACAGGAGAGAAAAGTGTCTGGGCTGTAGTGGGGGGGGGGGGACGTGAAACAGACTACAACGTGGCTGTGACTCAGATTCTGGAAAGTGGAAGGGGACAAAGAGTTTCTGAGATAAAGAGTGTGCAGGATCTCAAGTGCTGATAAAAACTGGCATCTTTGTGGTTAGCTCAGACAATGAAAACAAAACACATTGATCGGCAGCATTTAACTGAACTATAAGCACAAATCTCAACTATTTAATAGCTGGGAGTCTTAAACTTTGCTAGCGTCACCTTTCCGGGACGATTTTTTATTCAGGGAGACACCAGTCTGCGGTATGCAACTGGCACATGTTTGTGTTTATGTAGGCAGAAAGGCTGTGTTACAGGACACACAGTCACTTCATGGCCACACGCACTGTCTCCCTGAGCCACCCCCCCCCCCCTTAAATGGTGAGAACAAACATTTTGCTAAACAGTGTGTACAACAGTGTGTGTTGGTGCACACAAACAGGCAGCGCCTGTTCACGTTCCATGTGCTGTAATCTGGGATAGATGAATGTGTGTGTGTTTGTGTGTGTGTGTGTGTGTGTGTGTGTGTGTGTGTGTGTGTGTGTGT